>JAHZNI010001408.1:0-28932 GCA_027744415.1 Seira ritae | reverse complement strand
AAATTCCCCTAAGGTGCATAGGTACATTGAAAAATAAAATGCTGATATTTTTTACCTTTTCGAAGCCATACGAAAAAGGCGAGATTTGTAGGAATAGATGAAAAAGTTTGTTTTGTTGGATGTTGTGTAAAAATACAACGTAAGCAATAAGGGGTTTTCAGCTAAGCTTTTTATCAATTTTTTAAGGTAGCTGACAATAACTTTCAAGAAAAAAATCAAGCTAAAACGTAGAATATCATTAATAATATTATTTTTTATTTCGTGGGACTAAAGATTTGATGACGGGAATCGGTCAAATGTCGTCACAAATCAATGAGCAGTTTAACACAATTCAATGTTCACGATCACCAGTGGTTTTTATGTGCCTACTAAAAGCATCGTGAAGTAGAACATAATGCACGTCATCAGACCTCATGCATCTTTGAAACTTTGAGTTTGAACGTGATGTGAACCGCCCAGAGGATCAATACTCAAAATGAAGCAATGATTTTTACCATGAAATAAATTTGGTGACAGTGCTGGGAAATGAATCATCTCCTTTCCGAAAAAAAACGTTTTTATTTAGACTTCTCTCTCCCGCGAAAGGCTTTGTATTGAGATTATCTAACTAACTTACTCCATCTTAAATTTTTACCAGCGCACTTTTTATGAAGTTTCGATAACATACATGAATTAAACTAAAATAAATGCAACGTTGGCCTAAGAAAAAATTACTTTGGATAAGTTAGCAATGATGTCGTCTCTCTTTCCGAAACTTTGGTGCTTCAAATGTACGAAACCATGTAGCAGTTATTGATATCTTCAAAATAGATCCATACATAGATGAAAGTAGATGTGTAATATGATATGGTGCGATTGTGATAGGTTTGCAGAGCTCAAGAAAAGAAGGTAAACCTCTCAAATGTAGGAATCTATTGACGGTAGAAAACGCGATCATTGAGATGATTCAACCGATTCAAGAATCGCCTCCATATCTTGAATGGATTCTTCAGGTTCTTTAACATGGAATCATAGAGAAATGATGTGCACCAAGTACCAGCATGGAATCGAGAGAGGTTTTACAAATCATCTCAGATGTTTACACTTTTGGTTTCGATTAAGCAATATTAATAATAATAAATCCAATAAAAATAATTATAGAAAATGCAAACCTCTTGTCCCTTTAAATCTGTTAGCAAATACTCGAAAAATCTTGGACGAGTCAAAAACTCCAAAGAACTCTCAAAAAATCATTTGCCTATCTATTTATGTCCCTTAAATACTAATACAGCATCCAACAACCATTACATACCTATTGCACAAGATGATTTTCCCTTCCTTTTAGATAAACTCTTGTCAAACGGATCGCCACCATATGCTTTCGAAATTACAATGCAGTATCTCCTCCACTCACCACTATATATAATTTCATACCTTTAGTTTACGTAAATATAACCAGCATTTATTCTCATCGTCAAGTCTTCTTTTCATTATTTTCTTATTTTTCTTCTCTTCGAGCGATCCTCTTGAAGGGAGTGAAGATTCATTAATCATATTATGAGGTTTTAAAAAGAGGCATCCTCACAAAGATGACTGACTTGACTAGATTGCTGCTTCCGTACCTTACCACTTATTACTGCAGTAGTCGAAACTGCTCCTAATAATATATCACACGGTGATCATGATTATTAAAATACCTGCTTATGGTGCTGCGATTTTTTCTGGCTTTCAGAGGGTGAAACTATGCAAGCAATCTTCTAAGCGTTTTTCTTTGCTGCTCTTTGTCATAAAGCTGTAATAATAAGTGTAGGTAGTCGAGAATACTCTGACAAAAAAAAATACAAATTTTAGGCATCAGACTCAAAACTGTCCACATAATTCGAATAATATTGCGAGTTGTGGGCGATACGGTGAATGAGTACGGGAACTTCAGATACAATATATTATATGCATATATCTGACTTTTGAGATGATTGTCCGAAGTCTTAACATTAAATCGCCAAATATGTAGCTAGTGATGAGATGAGCATTATAGAATAGAATGTTTTAAAGAATAAAAAGAATGCCCAGGAATCTGACTGCATTTCAATTTAAGTCGTGATGTGATAGTGATTGAGCTACACTTTTACGATTAAGCCTGGCTAATGATCGTCTTTTCAAAGGTGGCATATTCACAATTTCTAATCCAATAATGTCCTTTGACACTGATCGCATCACAAAAATGATGATTAGAGAAAAAAATCAACGTGGATGGATAGATACATATTTAACGAAGGTAGAAGGTAACGCAGTAGCAAGCCAACATGGGATTTTTTGTCAGCCACGGCTACCACTACCGACACCTGATTGAGGACTCGCGACTTTGAAGTCTGGACCATAGAACATTTTCTTAAAATAGATTATAATGATCAAAGGAATCTCTTCTTTGTCTGGGAACTCTGGACAATTTTGATGTTTTTTTTTGCGCCGACACCAACCGCTGCCTTTCGTATAAAAGGATGTGGAAGGTGCAATCAATGGCTATGGATAACACTAATACATAATCATACTTAATCATCAAAAATCTTGTGTGCGTCTAGTTCTGATGAATTTCTCATTAATTTTTATATAAAATCCATTGTAGCCTTTCCATGGAATGCTACACCTCCCGCAAAGCCATTCAGGTAAAAATCCCCCAAGTTGTACAAAAGCCATTGCGATGGATAATACTTGTGTGTGTAGTTCACCGGACGTGGTTTAAAATTAAAATACAGATGATTAAATAAGACATAATGGACCCGGCATAAAAATAATTATTCGTCTTTTTGCTACTGTGCAAGATTTGAAGGTGAAATCAACAGGCATTAAGCACACAATCTTAGCATTTGACGGTCCACGCAGGTAGAATATCTATTATGAATGTAGCTATTCGTAGAATTGGCTGGACAATAAGAGCCAAATCTGGTAAGCCACAATGCCATCATTACTACCAGATTCATCTGATTGTGAGAAACTGGACATGTGTCAGTCAATGCTTACTCATGCTGAGCGAGCTAGAGAGCTATAGCAGATCTTTCTCATAAAGAGCATCGTCCATCCAATCCAGCAAAAAAAGAAAAGCAATTTTCTATCAAGTAGAAATCATCATCTCTTTGTGTCTTTTTTGAATAAAGCCTATAGCAGATCGCCGACGAGATCACGAAAATGAAAGGAAGCAGCAAGAAGAAATCATAAAAGGGCTTACGTAAGTTGTGAAGAGGGGCGAATTGAGACTTCAACTCTCGGAAAAATTCTGGACTGCCGCTACTTCTGCTATTGCTGATGCTGGCTTCCTCCTTCACGACGGCATCGATCCGCATATCCTCTGTCAAAATCCGATTTTCTTCTTTGATGCTTTCCAAATCACTGAAAAACGCCATATTATTGCCCACTTGAGTGAATCATTTCTCTTTATCGTTAGGTATGTCATTTAAAAAATACTTTATTCTGGGTACCCGTTGCAGGGGAAAACCTTCTCCTCCCGTTCTGGATCATCTTCACTTCCTCCCAGGATGTCCGACCTACCGCTCTCGGAATCATTCCCGCTGTAAGAGATTCCCCGATTGTCCTGCACGAAAGAAAAAGAACAAACTGAGACAGAAGCAGTTTCACACATAATCTTCGTCTATGCTTCTCCCCTTACAGCTTTTTATAATTTTTTAAGAAAATGCATATTTTAATTAGGATTCAAAGATAAAAAAATGAATGATCATCCAAGCAGACGATTCCTTGTAATTTTCATCATTGCTCAGACATAGCTCATCGCCATCGCTTATTTTATTTTTGGCTGCATCATTCAATAATGGAAATATAGTGAGGGAATCCTTTCAAACTGCAAAAAGGAAGCACCGTGGGAAGACTTCGATAGATGAAAAGTGGATTTTCTCATAAAGAGCATCGTCCATCCAATCCAGCAAAAAAAGAAAAGCAATTTTCTATCAAGTAGAAATCATCATCTCTTTGTGTCTTTTTTGAATAAAGCATAAGGAGACCAGCGGACCACCAGACAGGAGCAACAGCTTCTTTCTCACCAAGAAGATAAAAAAGGGCTTTTCTAGACTGGGGCTATGTGTTATTTAACCTGCAACACGCATTCTGAAGAAGTAGTAGTAGCAGCAGCGTATGTTATTGCATATGAAGTCAAAAGACTTTCTTTTAGGGAACATCAAATAAATGCATTACTACTACTTATTTGTGTACTTTGTTGCTTTTTAATGTATGATGTGATGATTCTGTCTTCTTAACATAATGATTTTCTTCTGCTTTTATAAAGTTTGAAAAGAAAAAAGAGCATACGAGTTCGGTTGAGTCCGTCTTTCCATTCTTTTCTGCCTTCAGTTTCAGATTTTTTCTTCTTCTAAGACTGAATTTTAAATGCATAAATATGGCTGGGGAGAATTCTCTCGAGCATTGTAATTATTAATCATTTCGGAATGTTTTGAACCTTTTGGAGCAGCTCCTGAGGCAAGCTACCTGTGTTTAATTATTTCTCTATTGTTAATCCCTCAATGGTTCCGACAGCAGCAGTCGGTAAATTGTAAATGTTATGATTACTCAGCTTTCCCCTCGTGTAAGTAAAGAGTAAACCTTGGTTTCTGGATCATCAAGGTTTGGTTTGATGTAATACCTGGCCTCGACTCATATAATGTCAGACATTGTGGCAAGCCAAACTCAGACCAGTACCAGGTAAAAAAACAAGGCATTGTTTGCTGTTCCGTTCAAATGAATACGAATACAATGTACTTTTTGACTTCATGTAAATTAAAAGGAACTAAAAAGAGGTACTCTATGAAAAAAACTATAAAGGAAAAATTGATTATGAGCAGAAATTATATCCAGCGTAATTTTCCATGACATTGCTTGATGACCACTGTAGATGAATAGACTGCCAAAAGGGTTGTTGTAGATTGACCTACAGGTTAAAATTGAAATGTATTTTCCCCTCTGGAGATACATATGCAGTCAAACTTCCAAGTCCGCATTACCTCTCGTAACTGCATGCAAAAAATGCGATTTGTTAACCTGAAGCGTAGCTCATTAATATTCACGGAAAGGTGTATGCCTATTTACAATACGTAATACAATATATGAGCATATGTAACTTAATTTCCGAGACAGTATATGTAGGTATGTATTCAGTATTCAGACATTGAAGGTCTATATGGAAAATATGTACATTTGTGATTAATTAGCGAAGTAATTATGTTCATACCAGGCTCGGAGACGAGAAGATTGGTGGTGGTGACGCTGTTGCGTATTTCTCCACAAAAGGTTCAATGCCAGAGCCATACGCGCAGTCACAGAGCGGTGAGTGAACTGTGAGAATTCCTTTGTTAATTAGCAATTTGATGGATTTCCCGTTGTGACGAATTGACCGTTTCCAATCCTGCAATTTTCAATTGTGACATATGGTTAACAAACTGCTCAGGTCTAGCCGAGTAGAAATACAAATTCTTACATAATGTAGTAGTAATTGCATTTGCAGCAATGGTGGTCATTCAACAAGAGTTATATAATACCGATTACGAGAGGAATTTTTTTCTATTCATCATACATTGTTTCGTTTGGCTCTAATTAAATTTTCATAAAGCAAATAATATTGTACCTTCGCAGAATTTCGCCCACTAATACTCTGGAATTCGTTTGGAGTGAGCCAATAACAAGCGTTGAATAGAATGCACGGTCCTTTCGATCCCTGACAAAGCCGTGTGAGGTACATGAAAGCACAATTCTTGCCGCATTCAACAGGCAAAACGATCTGATTGAATTCAGTGTCCAGCATGGGCTGAATGTAGTTTTCCTTCGCCGACTTGAGAAATCCCGGAGTACAGATTACTTTGTACAGAATCGAGTCAAAATAGCTCGTTGACGTTGATGAGGACGACGGAGATGAACTTGACAGTAAGTGGGTCGTTATCGACTCGGACGTAGGCGGTGACATCCTCGGTAGCCTTTCCAATGTTTCCCATGAGGCGGAAATGAGTTTGGGAGATTTGCCGAGCAGGAAGTTCTCCTGCGGAAATGGGGAAAAAGGATGGTGGTGGTGATGACCTGTATCGCGATCGCGATGATGGCCACCACTTCCAAGGTTTTCATGGAAAGGTGGAGGGCTAATCTGATTGAGAACAACACTCATAATTCACTTACGAACCGAACTAAAGCACGTCATAAAACTGATTTAACGATTGGATCTTTCGCAAAAGAAAAGCTGAAGTCAATCTATGAAAATGATAACGGCACTGACAACTCCACACAATGATTATCGATTGGTCATCGGGAAGGTAATGAAACGATAGTGCTCGCCGAGCTGTCACGTAGACAAGTAAAAATTAAATTTGAGAAAATGGAGTTAAGAAAGGGATCCGGATTTGCACATTGATTGTAACGTAAGTCAAGCATGTTATTGATAATGGTAAAACGCTACTGATTTGTTCTTGTGTTGCTGATCCCCAAGTGCAAAGATCAATGTGGTACAGGTAATGCAGGTACTAAAATCATTGAGTGATCGACTGGCTCCTCATCGTTTCACTTTAGCCAGCATTAGAAATGTGAAGAAGGAATTTCTAAAAAAATTTTTTTTTTAGGAAAAGTTTTTCCCAAACTGATTAGTTTTATGCAAAACTGTAAAATTGTGGTTAAATGGTTCATCTCATGTAACTGTTGATTGGCAAAACTTTAATCAGTTTTGTCGATAGGCATAATGGGATAGTGGAGCAGGTAGCTGTAGCTGTGTTGAGAGTATTGTTCATTTTCTATAACGTAACTTGCTCAACAACGACACATCGAGGCTACTAAAATGCTACACTTTCTTCGTCATGCCGTTCTGCTGCGTTTGTGGCGAAGTTCACGGAGTCGAAAACTAATCGCTTGGAACATGAACATCAGTCAGATCATTCAGATCAACATCATCATCTTCTTCTTATTCACATTGCTTTTTACTATGCACGAGCAATCGCAATCAATTCCTTTTGGGAAAAAAGGAATGTCTGTGTACGTAAGAAAATGAAAGTGAATGTGAACATGAGGTAGAGCCGTTATATGAGCGTATTTAAATTTAGAGACATTCATTCATATTCATGATGATGATTTAATTCAAACTTTCATTTTTTCAGATTTGCTGAAATCATTTAATACTCTGTGAAAAAAGGAAAACAATTTTAGGGTTTTTGCACATGATTTGCTTTAGAAAAGATAAAATTGACTTGTGCTTGTATTGAATGCATTGCATCACTCTATATCACTGTGTCACTGTGTGTGCCAACAAAAAATCGCGAGACCGTGACTTTTTTCTCACTTTTTCATGTCCTGGAACTGAAGGAGTCAATAAACTTTAGTTTAATGTTTTGATAAATCTGTTTCATTTGATACGTTTTGCAGAAAATAATACTTAAACCGTAAGTTTAAATTGAAATTGAAATATATATGTTGATGTTGTTTACATATCTACTTTATATTGCGCTTTGTTCATAGATTGTGCACTATATGGTCCTGATTAAAATTCACAGGTAAGAAATTCACAATTATAGTAGCATAAATTCACAATTACAAACTTAATTTCATTTTGCGTTCACTATTTACGTGACATCAGTCATTCAGTAAAAAATATAATTACATATTCTATTTAACTTTTTTACTTGCAATCTTAGTCGACGTTCTAAGGTTCACTGACTTCTTTCGTTTCTCGTCTTCATCTTTATTTCCTACCCATAAGAAAATCAATATTAAAGCAAACTTAATAACATAATAGGACAGAGATGACAATAGTAAAAGGATCCCTGCGTAAAGTAGATAGACGTCCAAAAGCCTCCGCTGGAACCAATTTAAATGAAGGTTCATGGGACGGAAGGTAGTTGATGTTTCTTCATGTCTCAAAGCGAATTCAGTCCAGAAAACTGCAGTTTCTAC
Organism: Seira ritae; assembly: GCA_027744415.1. NCBI lineage: Eukaryota > Metazoa > Arthropoda > Collembola > Entomobryomorpha > Entomobryidae > Seira > Seira ritae. Next base: position 21,030 of record JAHZNI010001408.1, on the reverse strand, counting down.
AGGTGTCATTGGCCTATCTCTAAAGATTGCCTGTTTCTTCAGCATATTCCTTTTGTATCTAAATTAAATTTTATCATTAGACATTAAATAATAATTCCTTTTAATAATTCATTTTATTCCTTAAAGTACATACTTTTTATCAGTCAGAACTTTATCAACAGCATCAACTAGCGACTCTCCTGTCATCCCCCTAATTTCAACCATCAAACCAACTTCCTGTGCCTGAATCCTGTTCATACATATTTTGCAAAAGTTAATTTAATATCTTGTGCCGAAAATTGTAATTCAATAAGACCTCGAGAATTTAGTTGTAATTGTAACTAACCTGTATGAATTATAGTCTTGATCTGCAAAAAGAGGCATAGCTATCATTGGCACGCCGTAATAAGTAGCTTCCTGTACGCTGCTGACTCCACCATGCGTTATGAAGAGCTTGATATTGGGGTGACCTGAGAATATAGTTTAGGCTCTTAAAGTCATATTTCTCACTTCTTAAATGTTGATTAAAGAATAAATGATTCATGTCGCACTTAGTATTTCCCTTTGAGGCAGCCATTCAGAAACCATTAGATTGTCTGGGGCAGCGTACAAAAATTTCGGCAAAGGACCGCTCCAGCGCATGATGAAACGGACATTAGGAAACTCATGAATTAGGTGAAAGAACATTGCTTGATGACGAGTTGAAACCGCATTGAGCAAAACAGTCGAGCCGAAGCTTATTAAAACAACGCCATCACTTGCGTGGTCCATGAAAGCTTTGAAATTCTTTTAAGGAAACAAGTAAAACAAAATCACAATTTATAATTGCTCAGACTTTGCGAAACCATTTACATAATATGAATTTCATACCTCGGGCAATTCTTTTATCGGAGTTGAGCTGGCCATCCCACCCACATCTACAAACACAGGCGGCAACGATCTCGCAAAGTCTGCAGACACGTGAGAATTGATAAAGACAAGACTGTTTTTATTCTCCAGCTCGAATAGAGATGGGAGTTCTTCCTTTGGAACGTTTGGAAACAAAGGTTTGGACACTTTCTGCAACTCAGCGGATAGCTTGTACCGACCCCATGCCCAGTACAGAGTCATAAGGTTATTTACAGCACGATCCCATAAATTCAATGGAATGCTGTTAAATTTAATGATGAGGTCTGGAATATAAGCTGCTTCTGGTGAGACGCCATAGGTATCGTAATACCAAGTAATGTAAGTTGACGAGTCAAATGCTATTTTCTTAGCTTTTAAGTAATGAGTAATGAAGTGGCCACACTCTCCGAAGAACTCGTTTAATATGATCAAGTCATAAGAGCTGTTGTAAAACATTGCGCGTAAGACAGGGTCAGTTTCCCTGTTTCCTATCAAAACTTTACATGTCTCCACTGCCATCAAATTGTAGTCGAAATTCTTTTCCACGCCAGCGTCCCGATCCTTGAATCGATCTACGTGGTAAATCGTCTTGACCATTCCGATCAGAGTGGTTGAAGCCTCATCAGTTATGTTTGGATGAGGAGTGGGCGTTTTTACATGGGGCGAAATGAATGTCACATGGTGACCCCGTTTCGCCAGCTCCAATACCCATGGCCATACTGCTATTTTATGGCTGATGTTGCCACCAGGGAAGAAAAACAAAATGTTTGCGGGTAGCACGATGGGAATTAGCAGCGTTGTAAGAATTACCAGAGAAAGGTGAATTTGTTTTGTCATGATTTTCAGGCACAAAATGAATTTAAAAAGAAAGGTTCTCTATTGCATATCGCATCAACGCACAATAAAAACTGAAAGTGATGGAGAGACCAATCGAAATCTTTTGAAGTGTTATCGAGAGAGAGCATGGAACTAATCTGAAGTGGAATTAAACCAACTAAAATTTTGATGAAAATTTTGAGTGCACGCACATGACAATTTTATCAGAAGACAAACAGTATTTTATCACATGTCAACGCTCATTTAAATGCTTCATGTGGACAAATATTGCCAGTACAAGGAAAACGATCTAATGGAATAAAGTTGACGAAGATATTACATGGTACAAATTTCAGCATAGCAGCATCGTCATTTTGTATTTTTTTGTTTCAATGCATGATTACTCAAAATAAGGTAAAATTCGAATCGAAAAATTTTCCAGAGATGAATTCAACTAACAGTATTAATTGGTGAGCACACAACTTACCGTAAATATATGACCTAACTAATAGAGGTGAATTTCCGAAGAAAGAAAAATTTGATCATTTTGATAAACGAAATGCAAACAGCTACATAGGTGCATACTTATTTCACACTTTTCCTTTTGCTTTCATGTGACTGACTGGGCAGGCACATGACATTGATGATTATTACGAGTTTGTGATTCGATAAGGCGTTGATACTTATTTGTATTTGCTAGATCGTACTAGTTTGTGATTGCTAAAGTTCTCTCTAGTTAGGACCAAGGACGGTCATGGCTGATTATAACGGGAACGGGCGCGCCTTTTGCTCGGACATGCATAATTAACATAGTTACAAAATATATATGAAACTGAAATTGCAATAATTAAAATTCAATGACGAAAGTCTGAAATGACGATGACTATGAATTGCAAAACAATGCGTATCCCCGTATTACTTGATATTGATAGTTTGAGAGAATGTAAATGACCAGTTTGGCAGTATCAAGTTGAATTTTGATATTAGGATTGGTTGAACTGGAGGATAGAACTAATTTCAGAAGAGGATAGCACGAATTTGTATCGGAGAATTTTTGTCCAAGATGTTCACCTTTCTGAATCGACCATCCCAATGCTCAAACGAATGTGTCTACAACCTAATCGAACAAACGGTTGATAACCGCGCACGTGGACCTCCTATGTATGCATACCAAGTCATAAGAGTATTGTAAAAATGATAAAAGCATAAAGAAAACGAATACATCATAAATCTTTCATATTCACAGATATCGATCGAGATTTTCTTGCATGGTGAGGCAAGAAGCCGCTTGTGCCAAGACGGGATGCTTCAGTACTATGGGAGTTCCGAAGGTGTGCTTGTGTCCACCAAAAAACTACTTGAAAAAGCAATCTCGAGTACCCATTACAATCAAGGCTCCTGCCGGTAATGCCTTAATTTGATGTTCGAAATAGTTTTAGCCTGTTCACGATACGTTTACATGACGTGCGATTATTCACTGACCGTTTCAGTTCCTCGAGTAAAATTGTGCAATCCGCCTCCGTGCACCGACCCAGCTTCCGATGGAACTCAGCAAGATGGGTCTGACACCTGTGGAAACACTGAAAGTGGGGAAAACTCAAGTGCCGCTCAAGCTGAAGAGGAATGCACACAGCCTCAACAACCATGCTGTGATCCTTGTCAGCCACCTTGCTTCGTTCCCAAATGTAGGGTGCCTAGAATCTGCTGCAATATCATGAAGCCTCCCGTCCCAGGTCCCTGTATCGGAGTCGAGGTAATCCCTCAAGGATGCAAGAACTACATCCACTCGAATGTGGTGAAAGCAATGAGAATGCCGGCCAGGAAGCCTGCCATGCGATTTGTGGATCACCCCAAAGGGCACACTCAGGCCTGGTGTGAATCTGGATACCCCCGTAAGTACGTCTACAAGGACACATTCGGATGCGTCCCTGGATACATTGATGAAATCAAGGAGGAACTGAGAAGGGATGACTGCCAAGCGAAATACGATATGAAGTTCAAGGAACGTGACATCCAGAACCAGATTCGTCATTTGGATCCGACAGAACATCAAGCGCTCATTTGTGGATTGAAGAAAAATTGGGAGGAGAAGTTCAACGAATACCAAAGCATGTCACTTCTCATCGACACAGCCGGCAAACTCAAGAAAAGGCAGGAATTGGAAGAGGAACTTAAGAAACTTGAGAAAGATATTCAACTCTTGGAACGCCATGATCATATCTTTGTCTCAGAGACTTGCCGTTCGTTCTACTTAGCTTGAATGATCATATGAAACCAAAGATGCATCTTCATTTAAGTTGGCAAGAATGTTAATCCAATATCAAATCGAATCTAACTAACATAATTACGGAGATATTATCAAAGCATAATGAAGACTATATGAGTGTGTTGTGTATTTTAAGTAACGATGAATGATGTACATAGTACTATGAGCAATGAAAATACTTCAAAAGTCAAGTAAAATAAAGCATTATTTGATTCTTGTAATTTCGTATTTCGATTTCTTTCTTAGTCTTATTCTTAAAAAAATAATAATCTAGGTATGTAATTTTCACCTTTTCCTGATCTGGAAACTTTATTGGCTTAATTAATTTTCTTCCCATAATTACCTTTGAATTTCAAACTGACTTTTTCTCCATTTCCCTTAAGCATAAAAGAAATAAACCCTATTGACACTCGGATGAATGATAAAAAGACTGAAACAATGAGTAAAATAATGACAACATAGAGTAAGTAAACGTCTAATAGTCTTCGCTGAAACCAATTCAAATGTTGGTTCATCGGCCGCAAAGTACTAATGGTATCCTCATATCTAAGAGCGAATTCAGTCCAAAACACGGCAGTTTCCACAGGGTGCATAGGGCGGTCTCTGAAAATGGCACTTTTCTTCATCATGTTCTTCTTGTATCTGCGTTTATAAGGCATAATAAATAAGTGAAACTTTACTCGAAAAAATTCATACAGGCAGAAGTAAAGTTCATTTCACAATCACAACTTACTTCTCATTCTTTAACATTTTATCCACAGCATTCTTCAAGGATTCCTCCGTCATTCCCCTCACTTCAACCTTGAGTCCCACTTCTTGCGCTTCGATTCTGCATAACAAACCAGCAATTTTTAGCACTAGTAAAATTATCTAATTTGTTGCTAATTATTTTACCTATATGCATTGTAATCTTGATCAGCAAAAAGGGGCATAACAATCATCGGCACGCCGTTATAAGTAGCTTCGGCAATGCTGCTCACTCCACCATGAGTTATGAAGAGCTTCAGGTTGGGGTGACCTGAGAAATAGTGTAAATCATTGATTGAGTAAAAGATTTTGATTTCAGTGGACTGCATTTTTATTACTCACTCAATATTTCCTTCTGGGGTAGCCAATCTGAAACCAAAAGGTTCTTTGGTGGAGTGTCCAAAAACTTCGGCAAAGGACCGCTCCACCTCATGAGAAATCTGACATGAGGAAACTCATGAATTAGGTGAAAGAAAATTGCTTGTCTACGACTGGAGAGAGTATTGAGCAATATAGTGGATCCGAAGGTAATGAGAACCACTCCTCCAGGGCCTGAGTGGTCCATGAAATCCTTGAAATTCTGGATCAGAATAACATTACACTCATTGTTTATCAATCACATAATGTACTACAGGAATGTAATTATCCTGAGGAATGTAATTATTTATACTACAGAAATACCTTTGGCATTTCTTTCTCGCCTGCACTGCTAGCCATTCCACCTATATCAACGAACAAAGGAGGCAACGTTTTGGCAAAGTCCACGGCTGGATGCGAGTTCACTAGCACAACACTCACATTATTCTCAAGCTCATAGAGACTTGGAAGTTGCTCTTTCGGTGAAAATAATGGCTTTGAAACCTCTTGCAACATTGCGGACAACTTATGCCTCGTCCAGCTCCAGTGCAGAGTCCAGAGGTTATTAAGCGCTCGATCCCAAATCGTTAAAGGAATATTCTCTTGCGTGAAGGTCAAATCAGGGATATAGGCAACCTCCGGCGAAACCCCATAAGTGTCGTAAAACCAGGTTAGGAAGGAACAGGAATCGTAAGCTATTGTTTTAGCCTTGAAGTAATGTCCAACGAAGAAGCCACATTCTCCGAAAATGGAGTTCACAACGACCAAATCGAAAGTGCTCTCGTGGAAAACAGCCCGCAACAAGGGATCAGAGCGGCTATTCTTGGTAACAGCCTTACATGTTTCCGCTGAGATCCAGTTGTAGTCGAAATCCTTTTCTATTCCGTGATCGCGATCCTTAAATCGATCCACTTGGTACACTGTACTGACCATATCTTGTAAAGATTTTGAACCAAGGTCGGTGATGTTTGGATGAGCGACAATTGTCTTCATATGGGGCGAAATGAACGTTACATTGTGCCCCCTTTTTGCAAGTTCCAAAACCCATGGCCAAACTGAACTTTTGTGGCTTATATTTCCGCCAGGAAAAAAGAAAAGAATATTTGCTGAGAGCGCATTTGGAACAACTATGATTAGTAAAATTGCAGACACAGAAAATAAATTGCGCCTTGAAAATGAAAATTTCTCAGCCATAATTAAGTAACTGTTTTCGCGACCTTAACCTTTGCGATATAAATGACGAAATGAAAGCTATTTGCAGTTTTGTATCATATTAAAAGTCGAATATAGTATGTTCATGTTTCATGTATGTATACAATGCATATCTTGGTCCTCCTAGTTCAGCTCAATGTATTAGGTAGTTAAAAATTTCTTTGATTACAATTTATCAGAAAAGCAAACAATTGGTTATCTGCAGCCATCGTAGTACTTTAATTAAGTCGTGTTATGTAATAAACGACCAGTTGTGCTCCGGAGAGTTTAAATAGCATGTGGAATGCTGTTAAACTTAATATATAAAAAAATAAGCTCGTGATGCATGAAATGAGGCAGTCTGTTACGACGTATGAGTCAATAATTCATATCAAGTCGTCATACACAATTATTCAAATGGCAAACTTATCATTTGCCGTAGTGTGCTATCACTAAGATAAGGTTTCATTGAGACCATCTATGAGTAATGAACAAAATAACACATGAGATCCATTATAGGAACTTACGTTGGGCGTGGTGGGGTTATCCGAGACAAAATATAAAAATCCGGCACAGCAGCTTTTGCTTTTAACAGCGATAAATTTTGGATAAAAGGGCTATTTTATTGCATAGTTTAGTTCTACTTAGTTTAACAGAAAAGTAAAGATTTAAAAATAAAAGTAGACATTGAACATTTTATATATAAGAGCTTTTCGGGAAACTTTCGAAATATATTCGTACACTTATTAATTTCAGTCTGTCCCAAGAACAAAGAATGTACTCCGAGAATATATAATGTTATGTACACCAAATCTGTTTAACAATAATGTATGTATATAATGAATGTCATCACAGAGAAAAGAGGTTGCTTATTTGATAAAAATTATATTGGTGGTATTCAACAACTTTCCTCCTCAGGATATTCACCAAAATGGACACCTATACAAATTGAAAAATGGCCGTTAGAAATGTCCAACACAAGACATACATTAAATCTTCATAAAGTGAACCAATCTTACCATCCAATATAGCACTGGCACAAGTTTTCGTGACTCGTTGCTTGCTTAATCAACATTTCCACCTGGTCTGTTACTTCGAGAGGTTCGTCGGCAGTGAAATCCTTTCCGGTCAACTTTTCTTTCACTCGAGTCACAACAGCGAGAGCTTTCTTATTGAGTGCTTCTGGCTCTGCTTTCTCAGTTAAGTCTACGCAAAAGTGTATTTAAATATTCATTATGTTATCTTCAAGCAATTTAGTTTTGATTTAAAGGGTTCCTTGCTTACCGGACTCAGGCGCCTTCTTAACCGATGACGGCATTTGCGTCGTAGTACTAGCAGCCGTATTACCAAGTGAAACATCTTCTGTTCCACTTGGTTGCCCACGATTTTTCAGAGGGGAAACAGAAATGTCAGTTTGAGTATTATTACCCACAACTGGAGTTTTTGTTCTCTTCGCGGCTTTTGTCGAATTGGCGTTGTCTATGAGCCTCCAGTTTAGCAGAGGATCATAAACAAATGCCTCTAAAACTGCCATTAAAGAGTCTTTGTTGTGTCTCAGTACTTTCATTACTGACTCGCAAGTGCATCGGTAGGTTCCATCTATCCCAGTTATCTACATAGGCGGATAAAATCAATAGTAGAAATATTGACAAAAGTTATCCTCTGTACCTTCAGACTATTATTTTACCTCCATCGCATTAATAAGCATTCGAGTTAAACGGAAAGGAATCTTTTCTGGAAACTTTTCTCTTGTCATTGCAACTTCAAAGCAGTCACCAAAGTCGATGTGGACAATCTTGCCACTCCTACGATCCAACATCAAATTGGATGGATGTCTGTTTGGGAAAAGAAACACGTTTTTACAGACATACTTCGGAATCGGGCATTTCTCGTTAAACTCGAAATTAAGAAACATACCTGTCACCCAAGCCAAGAACATATCCTACCATCGACATGACCGCTAACGATCTGGTGTAGTTGGTTCTTCTGTCAAACCATACCTTGCAATAAAAATTCAAAAGTTGTTTAATTAAAGGACAGCACAAGCAACATGTACTAATAATATCTAATACTACAAACAAAAGTCAAATTGAAAATTACTTCGCTGGTAGGGCTCTTTAACCACAGCAAGCGAGCAAGATCGTCTCCTTGCGTATGTTCTAATGCGTGCTCGAAAACTTCCACCTTCTGCATCAGAGTCAAGTGCTAAAAGTGGAAAGAGAATAAAAATTTATGTTACATGATTCGCAATAAACAATGAAAAGTAGATTTGGGGAACCGATTTTAGTAATTTTCATTACATCGTAGTCAGGAGCCATTCGTAACATAATTCGATGTTCAATGTTCAACAGTATTTTCTTCTTTTCTCGATAGTCATGAATTAAAGTGTGAAGTGTATCGGTGCAAGGAACCCATCCAATGAGACCACTGTTTGTTGATAATGGAATGACAGCATACCGCTATAAATGGAAACATTTGTATAATTTCATAATGGTCCCGATTACATGAGTAAAGTATGATTAGATTTTGATTGCAAACGAACCTGTATAGTTAAATTTCGTCTGAATGTCTCAGGATCACTTAATAACAAGGTATTCACCAACCCGAAGAGCTGCATTACCCGTTCATCTTGTCTCAAGTCTTCGTGTCCTTTGAGTAGGTAGACGAAGTCTTTTCCATTAGAGCCTAAAAATCGTAATTTAAATGAATACATTCTTTCGGCAAATTGCATGCAATCAATATACATTAACAAAGTCTAAAATTACCAGTAATGCACAGCTTCCTAGGGCGCTGTTTGCTAGTTATGACTTGGAGGTAACTTTGAATTTGGGCTATATGAATTATGGGCTTTCCAGGGACATACGAGCCTGGTATAGCTAACTCAAGGTCTCGGCATTTCAATAATTTTGGAGAGACATATTGGAGTTCTGGAATCATTAGGCCGTAAAATAAGTCTAACATACGATAAACGAATGCAATCACATTATATAAATGATTATAATTTACCTAGACTTATTAGTTGAGGAAGCTGTCTTGAAATTCTTTTGAAGATGTGATAGTATAAATCCCACGCCTGATTTAAGTCTCTCACATTTCCGGATAGCTTGTAACGCTTACACCATTCCAGAGCTTCGGCAAGATCTCTTCCATAAGCTTGGTTAAAACTTGTCTCCTTCAAAGTTTGTGGACCTCTTTCAAGCATAGCATGGAGTGGTTCAAGGACTTGGAACATGCCTACAACATTTCTTTCGCCAAAATACAACCTAGACGCCTCCTCCAACCCTAAGCATTAATAGTCCGAGTTGCAAATTATTTTCAATGTGAATTTAAAATTGTTCAAAATATTAGGATTGATTACCTTCATGCCACATTTCATGCCATAAAATTGCAACTCTTATAAGCTCTTCAGAAACCATCATGGCTTGCTGTACGAGCATTTGTGAGTGCTCGCACATACTGTTCAATATCTTTTTGGCTGCTGCATAACGCTGAGTACTGGAGGACTTGGATGCAACTGTCAGTGGATATATAAGTGCTTGGGGATGATGTTTGCCAATGTCGGCTAATACGTGATGAATCATTTTACCGACCAAATGTCGAGGCGTATCAATGCGAGCAATTAACTGTGGGATGACCTGTGCAGTAAAAAATAAATGAAGGTTTCCAAAAACTTCCGTTTCGTATTGAGAGAAGAATGAGAATTTCTTTAAAAATAAGACCAACCTGGAGCCAATTGTCAATGTGAATGTTTGGAACTCCTTCTACAAGAGCATCATAGACTTCATGCCATTGGCCGAAATCAAACCATAAAGTAAGCAAGCGTAATGTATCTTGAAGACTTGAGCCTCCAGATGAACTTAACGAAATGGACTTTACAAACCCTTTAACTGCAGGCACAGTGTATTGGCTGATGTATGACGGAGTCTGATTGATTCAAAAATTGGAATTAGATAAGTATTCAAAGGTCAAAGTCAAAGGTATGTGTACTATGTAGAGAAAAAATTAGACACTTTACCAATCCGCCGCCTTTTTGTTCTGGAGGTTTGTTGGAATGCGTGGTGTAGTAGAGCACCGCCTCAAAATTCATGAAGGCAAATGCATGCCATGCTTTATACCACGTTGGATCATGCTCGGTTGCAGAAGAAAAGTAACTACGAAAATCAATTGCCAAAATATAGATGGACGGAAAACTTATTTCAGTATTAAAGACGGCAGACATTTAGTTAAAATAATTACCCCAAGACTTGTGCAATCATCTCATCACTTTGCTTCTCGAGACTTTCTTGCCACTCCCCGAGACGAAGGTAACACCTCGCTAATAGCTTCCGCAACTGAGCGACGGCCATTTCAGGTTTGACACCCTCGTAGAGAAATTGATTAGGGACTTTGCCATTCAATTGTGGGGTAAGCGTGCTGTTTACAAAGTTCTTGAGTTGCCTTTATGTGTTCAAAAATTAAAAAACGTTTGGACGATTAGATTATCGCAGCTTTTACTTACAACTTACTTGATAGGAACGTTCGTATTTAGGTCGGAATCATAATAATACAAAAGGAGATCTCACTTGAATGCGATATCTTTCTTTCCTTCGGCCCATAAATGTTTAGTAAAACTGTAGGTAACTTGCGGGATACCAGTGGGCAAATCCGCTTCTATATTTGGCTCAGTTCCCATCAACGACACAAGTGTCTTATATGACAGTTTCAACCGACCATTTTTGCGGCATAAACTGGCAAACTTCAAGTACGTCTTGGTGTCTTCATGCTTTCCCAAAACTATAGAACGAACCTGAAGAATTTTTTGCCAGTCATCCACAACCCGTTGACATCCCTAATGGTATAAATTTCAAATACATGTATCAAAGTTTATCCAAAATAAGCTAATTAAGCTTAAACGATGCATGATGCATGATATGATAATTCAAAAGTCTCACCACCAAACGATTCCACCACATTAATTTGATATCTTCTCTACGCTCAGGTATAACTTTATATTGAATGACCTCTTCTAATTCTGCCAGCATCTGGACCGTGACCATCGAGTTATAAGCTCTTTGATAAGATTCTGATGCCATTGCCGTAAGCTCAGTGTCCAAAATATCCCTCGCAGAATCAATTAGCTTAAACAAGAAATCAGAATCAGCAATAAAAATGTACAAACAAAGATAATATTGCAAGTTCAAGTCAAGTCTAAATACCTGCTCGGCTTGATTGTAATGACCCTTGTGAATGCTGATCAAAGTTCTATAAAATATTCCATCCTGGCTATCACGAGGTATAAATTGCACAGACTTTTCCATCGCTTCCCATTTGTTTTGTCCCCAACTCGCGGCAGCCGCCATATGTGCCATTTTATTCTTCTCTTTGTCAGTCGAAGTTGCCCACCTAGTACGGCAGATTTCTTCGAGTAACTGCCAATCCCCAAGTGCTTCCAAACACCTCATCTGTCCAAAGGCTAGCTCAACATCGTCAGGACAAGTCTCCTTCTTTTTCACATAGAGTTCAAGGGCTCTCTCCCAGTCATGTAATCTCTCATACCATTGTTCTTGGACCTTCAAATTGTCTTTATAATTTTTCTCCGCGTACTCCAAAAGAGCTATATTATTAAGAGATCAAGGATTATTAAAACAGAATTAAATACGAGTTCGAAATTCTAAATCTTAAAAGTTACCTGCGGCAGCTTCCTTATTTTGAAGTTTATTGTTGATCGAAATCAAAGATTCTAACACTTCTAACGAGGGACTTTTGTGAAACTGTTCCTCTTTATAATGCAACGCTTTAGCGTACGCGCAGCAGGACATCGCTCTTTCACCGAGAAACTCAGGTTCCAAGGGAAGCGGGCCCTATGGAAAGCGCTCAACATTATTTCAACTCTTTTTTTATCGCATTGGAAAAAATAACAAAAGAGTTCATTTATATTTAATTACCCGTTCACAATGCTCCATGAACTCGGCCAAGTTTAGAATGGTTTGTGTTATTTCAGGAAGATCTTCCACGAGTAAAGCTTGTTTTAGACTAGATATTAGTTCATTCTGTTGCTCCTCTTGGAGTTCCGTCCAACATGACACAAACGCAGCATTGAATAGATCCCGAGGTAGCTGTGCATACGTCTGCGCTAAATTGTTACAAGCCCTTAAACTAGGACTTGGTGACTCCTTAAGGAACTCAATAGACAAGCGCCTTAGCCATTCAAGCCAATCCTCTTTGGATACTCTCCTTGAAGCAGTCCAAGCACGTTGGAGATTGGCAGTGGAAACATGAAAACGGTTGATGGAGTACGTGTCAATTGGATTCAGTCCCATTCCTCGGGATTTGCTGTATGTACGTGGTCTCACTTTCCCCATAGTTCCACCTTCCCCATCATCCCCTCCTCCATAGCTGTCTTCCTTACAACGGGATAGAATCACCGTGTCGTATCTAATATGCTTAATGCCATGCTTCCGTAATTTCTGTTGAATCATGGGAATGAACACTTCAAATTTTGATCCGAATTGTATGACTAGAGTGGCCAGCGTGTCCATAACGTTGTCCCTGAGTTCGGGAGTAGTATCCAAGATTCTGACTAACGGGTGAATGATTCGACTAGCAAAATCTGAGACATTTAAAGTTCCTGAAAGTTGATCGATGGTTTCGATTGCAATTCTTTTGACTGTTGTTGGGACATCGGCCAAGTCTAATAATTTAACGATGGGTGGGAGTAACAAGTTTAGAAACTCATCAAGATTGGTTCCGAATTTTTGAAGCGCGTTCAGTAAATTAGCAGTCACAACTCTATCTTTGCTGGAGTCAAAGACAAGTACCTTCAGCATTAGAGGTATAAGTTTGGCCAAATAAATTTTGAACTCTGAACCTAACGCGAGAGCGACTTGCTCCACAACCAAAATAATGGTGACTTGTAAAGAGGAATTCAGCATCCAAAAATCTTGGATCAAGGCAAAGATATCGTCCAAGTAATTGCGAATGTGTTGCTTTACAATGGCTACCAGCATGCCAAGTTGCTGGAACAGGAAGTCTTTGTACTGCATCTCCGTCGTGCGTATGACTTGAATCAGGCACGGGATAACTTGAGGTATGTACGTGACGCAATTCATATTCAAGGATTTGAAGACAAACGTGACCGCTTGTACGACTGAGGTATGATGTTGAGCTAATGTGCTATCCCTGATGATTCTCATCAAAGTCGCAATCGCTATTGCAGGATAAAATTCATCTAGTGTGGCATTAGACATGTGAATAAGCATTTCGCTGGTGGTCATTTCCTGAATTGCTTCGATTTCAGACTTTGGATCTGTCATTGAGACCAATGCAGTGGCACTTCCTTCGACGTCAATTTGCCCCAGATGCATTTTATGTTTGTACGGATCTAAAGCTCCGAGGAGACCAAGAACACGGATAGTGCCTCGGCGAACGAAATGTTGTTGTTCAGTTTTTAAGTAGGTCAGTAGAGTGTCTAGCAGCATTGGGTAACGTTGATAAGGCGTTATCACGCAACCAGTGTTTTCGACGAGCTGTCCTAGAGTCCACAGAGCGAAACCACGGAGCAGGGGTACTCCGGAGTCATTTAACATTTCTAGAAGTATTGTCAAAAGTTCAGGAACTGTCGATTGCATTTCGCCCCCAGCAACTTGAGCAAGATCTCCGAGTGTCACGAGTATGTTCACCGTAGTTACGACGGTGTGGGAATATTGTCCATTAAGACCCTGTATTGCCATTCTTAAAAGGATGCTGCACGTCCTCACAGCTTCAAGTCTTATGATTTTTACTTCGGATGTTAAAAACACGTCAGCACAATGCTTGACAAATTGGATGAGTGAATTTCCATCCACATCAAACTTCGCCAAAGTTTCCAGTGCTAAAACGATATTATAAGTATCGCCGGAATCCGAACTGGAAGACAGGCCTGAGGCCATTGATCCAAGACTACTTCCTACAGGAAATGATGAGCCTGTTCCCGAAGGAGGAATCATAATATTTTTGGGCATGCCTGGATGACGCCATGGCTGATTCATTAAAGTTTGGCTAAGAATCTTTAATAATCCATCGTTGATTTCTCTTTTCAGAGAAGGTATTTGCAATTGAATTTCCCTGAGTGCAGTCGTTAATGATGGACTTAATCCGGTAGCAAGCATAGACTCCAACATGTCCGATAGTTCTTCACGAATTGAAGATTTCACAGAAATCGAGAGCAAAGTAATGCAGGTGAAACTGGCAGGGTCAAACTTTTGACCTTTTCTTGGCGTATCTTTACCGGGCAATGAGTTTCGGAGGGCTTCCATAATTTTCGTTAGATGAGGACGTATGTTTCCATCGATTGCAACAGACACAAGCCCAATAGTTATGAATGCTTCATTACGCTCTTTGGAGCGTAAGCTCTGCAGTAAGTAGTTCATTGTGAGACTTAAATAGCTTTGGCCTCCAGGCTGTGAAGACTGGCAAAATAGTTCCTTGTTGAACGCTGCTAGTCTTGGAAGAAGTGAAAACAGCGCTTGTTGGATGAAGGTGCTTCTAGACACTCGTTGGTCTAGGACTTGTTTGCATATTTCCAGATAGTTTTCAGATACAATTGATTTGCATGCGATGGATTCTGTGAAAGTTATGGCTTGGTTTGAATTCGGGGAACCCGGGATTCCTTCCATTGCGTCTTCATTAAACTGGCTGTAAATGTATGGATGGTGGGTGTGCAGATAAGAAATATGGCTTCCATGAGACACCGAAGTTAGATTAAGTTTGTGAGTGGCTCGTTTAGCCGATTGGCGACGGCTTTTCCATCGCGGAAAGAAACTGGATATAATATCATGGCCGGTGGAGGTTTTCTCGTCATGAACTTTAAAACCTGTATCAGCAGAAGAAGCATATAGACTACCGTTCAATTTCTCTCGAAGCTCAAAGAAAGCCCTCTCCCATTCTGCGTTTGAGCATCGGAGAAGCTCATTAAGCACAAGTAGACTCCCGTGGCATCGATCATCCTTGGTGATTCCCTTTTCCTTTCCCGACTGACTTCCAGCCTCGCCACTAAAACCCGCTCGAGCTTCCTCAAAACAAAGCTTGTAGTAATGTGTTTGGGTCTGGGTTTTTTCTCTTTGTGCTGTGACTATCAATGCATGTCTCAATGCTTTCACTGCTCCCTCACGTATATTAGGTTTTGGATCTCTCACCGCATTAAAAATAACGTCAAAAAATTGCTGAACCTGTTGGAAGAAAAACGTCGGGGTTGCAACGGCAAGCTCTTTCAAAACTAACACAGCAGCATGACGTTTTCCTTCGTGACGTTCGGTTGCAGCCAACCATTCAAACGCGCGTTTTACTTCGACATCTATATATTCCGTCGAATAGGTTCCAGAAACTAAAGCCAGTTTTCCAACAGCTTTTGCGGCCAGTTCCATTACCTCAACATCAGAAGAGGGGAATATATTCCTGAGGTAGTTAGCGAATCTTGATATTCTTGTTGACGTGTTCCCAACATCCACTCCAATCAACGATTCTGTAACAAAATATATATATTGCATGAGTTAACTTCTTGTAATAATGGCCCTAACAATTACTTTGATAAAGTAGCAGACATACCTATGGCCAATATTGCTCCTTTCTTCTCGTTGACATCAGCACTCGATACCATATCAAAGATCAAATGATTGAACTCATCCATGAATAATGAAAGCTCTTCGACGGGAACTTCTCGCAATTCCGTTGTGACCTGAATAAATAAGTCATGAAATCAAATAAAATGCTACCGAAGGAATCGAACTGTTACTAAATGCCATTGTTATAAAGCATCAAAATGCCTTACAAAATGATGCAGGTCACGGGCAGCCTTAATCCTGACATCTTCATTTTTCGATTTAAGGCCATTAACAAACTGATTCATCATTGAAACAGTGGTGGGGCTGGTGAACCGAAGCATCGAATTTCGGCTGTGGTGGGAGGACTTCTGCCTCCCACCAGCCTGGAACGCAGAAGACGACATTGCGAGTTTCTTACTTCTTTCTCAGCTTTCTAATCAAGCGACCTGAAAAAAAACCATCGAAAAGCTGCAACTTTGAATAATCTTTTAAAGCAGAAACGAATTCATACATCTAGCTAAAATATACATTGGACTTACTGCAACTTGAGAATAAGCCATTTCATCAAATTAACTGAACACAACGGTTCGGCATCCGGTTCAAACTTTTTATTATTGCAACAACTGGCCTTAGTAAATGAAACGAACCGAACACGAACCCTTTAACTCTTCATCATCTTTAATTAATCACAAACTGCATCATAATTAATATGAAATGCTCTAAGTTCAATGCGCAATGAAGCAGTTCAGTTCAATGGAACACGATACGTAAAAAGATATTCAGTTTTTCTTCAGCATTTATTTCATATCTCTTCCGATACTTTAAACTTGTATTTCATAATTCATACACACCATACTAAGCATTACAGTTAAATTAATAATAATTTCACTTAATTTTAAATCATTGCTCATGTATGTGGCACAGTTCAATTCAAAACCACTTTTTTCACACTTCTCAATCATTTTTTTCACTCACAGCTCAGCTCATGCTTGTGCTTTTGTTTATTTACAAAGGTGCTTTTTTGATGCATGCAAGTTTGTTTGTATTTTGTATAAAAACACTCGGCTGACTCCAGTCCAAGTCCAGTCCAGCCGAAAAGATAAAAACAACGCAATAGAGAAGTCCTATAATCCAAAAGCCGAATAGTATTTTTTTCATATGGATGACCTTACTGCTGAAACACGCGCTTTCCCATTCTGCTCTATGGCTGAGATTTATGC
Source organism: Seira ritae (assembly GCA_027744415.1). Lineage (NCBI taxonomy): Eukaryota > Metazoa > Arthropoda > Collembola > Entomobryomorpha > Entomobryidae > Seira > Seira ritae. Next base: position 4,009 of record JAHZNI010001408.1, on the reverse strand, counting down.
ATAGACAACGCCCAGCACGGGCGACAGTTTAGTCTGCTATTTGTCTGTCTACTGCTGAGTAGGCACATGTGGATGGGCAATCTATGAAAGGGAAAGTTTCACGCGCTCAGTTCAATCATATGATGATGAGTAATACTTTGTAAAGTTAATTAGTAAACTTTATTGCATAATTTATATATTATGTTCATCATTCCAATAACCAGTCAAAATTAAAGTATTAAATTCTTGTGTTTTATTTACATCTTATTTTCTCAAAATTCTTAGTTATAGTATAGTTGAAAATTAAAAGTGGGATTTTGTCCTGATATATTTACAATTTAGCTAGAAAAACATTAATGTCCTTGGAAAAAAGATCTCAAGTAACGTTTTCTGTGAAAACATCTGATTGACTTGAAGTGGGCGACCTTGAGAAGGAATTTTAGGTTAGAGTCTTCGTAATTTTTAAAGTTTTGGATCTATACTCTGTGTAAATTGCTTAGCGTAGAAATAATAGCCCAATCAGCCTAATTTAGCTTTTGGCATCGATTGCTTTTATGAAGTACGACAAGTTTTGATGTTTAAACAAGAGATCTCAAACCCACCAACCATCAACTATTTTTGCAAGAAAAACAGGTAATAGTTCAATTCAACTGTCAAACTAAAGTTAGTTATTTGTGAAGTGTTCTAAATCTAAAGTATTGCCATGATGCTTTTGTGATCGAGGCCGGGAGAAACTTGACACTTCAGCGTCAAAATATAATTGGTCATTTTTGCGATGCATGTTTAATTATAAGCAGTTATGTTCACGTCCGTTTTGATAACATTTTCTTAAGCTTTTCACGTTTTGTATTTCCAGGTTCCTTTCGGGGAGTTCAATTTTGATTACATTGCTCTTCCTGAAACGAGTATTGTCAGATCTGAAATGAGCACATCCAAGAAAGTCAATCAAACTGCTTTAAATAGATTGCGCCAGGACTATCTTCGATTGAAACGAGATCCTGTGCCCTACATTTCAGCTGAACCGCTTCCGTCAAACATTTTGGAATGGTTAGTGTATTTCTAAAAAGATTTAATAGATATGTCTCTTGTCTAGTTTTGTTCTTTTCATGATCATCTGGTTTCATGTATTTCATTTGGTTATTTATGTTGGCAGGCATTACATCGTCAGAGGTCCTGAAGCGTCTCCATACGAAGGTAATGTAATAAAACTGAAGTGGTGAAATTCGTTACTGATTAAAAATGTGCGACATGAATTCATATTTTTATCTTTTTATTCAGGCGGTTTTTATCATGGAAAATTGCGGTTTCCACCCGAATTCCCTTTCCGAGCTCCCAGTATATACATGATTACACCAAATGGAAGGTAAGGCAAGGCCTTAGTCGTTTTCGACAGAGTTGGCGATGTTCCATGACCCAGTTCAATTTCATTATGCTTTTGGTTCGTTTTGTAGATTTAAGACTAACTGCCGGCTTTGCCTCTCGATATCAGACTTTCATCCGGACACATGGAATCCTGCTTGGTATAATTAATGAATTCTTCTTAATGGCGAAAGGTGAAATTTTTCCGTGATTTTAGGGATGTATAGAGGTGTTTTTGTATTTTACTAGGTCGGTTGGGACCATTTTGAACGGACTTCTATCGTTTATGGTAAATTGCTCATGACTATGACTGAATGTGTTTTTATTATTCGGGTATTCTTCTTGTTTATCTTTGTTCCATGAAAGAACTCTTATATTTATAGTTGGAAAAGAGTCCCACCTTAGGATCCATTGACACTACTGATGCGGAAAAACGGCGACTGGCTATCAAATCATTAGAGTTTAATATGAAGGACAAGCATGTCATGGAACTTTTTCCGGAACTGTGCGAGGTAGGTCATAAGCATACAAAGAGCGATAAGAATTTTTCAGTAGCAAAACAACCAATACTAAATGCTACATTTAATAAATTAGGAAATGAAGAACATCCATGAAGCAAGAGTGAAGACTTTGGAGTCCAATGGAATCCCATCCTCATTATTAAATGCGACAGGTGGCCAGAGTAGTGTCAGTCAAGGTTCGTCGGGTAACTACCACAATGCTATTGCTACAGCGGCTGTATTGATAGGTTTCGCCATTTTTGCTTACAGTGTAAAATACGTGTTGATAACCATGGCTTATGAAGAGTGACACGTATTTTATAAAACTTAACTTGAGAAAGAATCAGAGAATGTATTACGAACTGCCTGTTTTGAGTACTTTTTCATGCTCTTGCAATTCCAGTTTTCAATCAATCACTATTATCTTGTATAACCCTTTCACTCTGTAAAATCGAGATCAATTAAGTTTTATTAATGTTTATTTTACTTCCCGAATAAATTATAACTGTTACGAATGAATGTATGAAACCGCGCTCGAGTCAATAAAAAATCGTCGTTGTATTATCACGCTATAAACGTAATTTGTAATTAAGCATCGTATGGGAATTATTTTTATGGAGTGGGCTACACTTGCATCAGTGCACTAAAACTGCGCCTCATGAGATGACAATAATTTGAATTGATAATTATGAATTACTCTGTATGAAATCATAATATTGGGTTTGTATAAGTGAATTTATTCGCTATTATTAACCCTGAATTAAACAAAACATGCACCAACAATGTAAAAAAGCAACTGCTTAAGACATTTAAACAAATACCGTTGTACTTCAGACTATTTATTCACCGTTCTTTATTATACATTTTTTAAATTTAAAGGTATATATGCGTGACTTAATCGCTTAATATCATAAAAAGTATGACAAAACAATATGCAATAGTTAGCCGAACTTAAAATTGTACTCAAAAATAACAATAGAAATAATTGTTCGAAGTTTGGTTAATTAATTGTAAAGTACATACAGGAAACAGAAATACTTTTTAGCTAGTTCAACGCACTTGTATCGACGCTTTAATCGACCTCTTCCATTCTTGACGCATCTTCAGCCTCGCCTTCAAGTGGGGGAACGTTTTCATTGCTTTCTTCTACGGCAGGAGCTTCCTCCTCATCAATGCCCAAACCAAGCTTGATCATGCGGTAGATGCGGCTAGCGTGCGTCTGTAAATTAACAAAGATGACTTTATAAAATCTGAAGTGTTAAAAGTATCTGAATAAATCTTGAAGTATATGACATTCTGCACTTACGGCTGGGTCTTCCAAGCTAAATCCGGAGGACAGCAGAGATGTTTCGAACAGCAACATGACGAGATCCTTGACACTCTTGTCGTTCTTATCAGTATCAGCCTTTTGACGCAAGTTATCGATGATCGAATGATCTGGGTTGATTTCAAGATGCTTCTTAGCGGCCATGTATCCCATGGTAGAGGAATCACGGAGAGCCTGGGCCTTCATAATACGCTCCATGTTGGCAGTCCAACCATACTGAGAAGTAACGATGCAACATGGTGAGTCTACCAACCTGAATTTTAAAAACAAAACGTCAATTTAAGCATCACAATTTTAAATGGTCTGAATTCTAACTCAAATTCTAACTGAAGTTATATCAAAAGCACGACGTACCTGTTACTGACAACAACTTTCTCCACCTTCTTGTCAAGAATGTCCTTCATGACCTTGCAAAGATTCTCGAATTTGGCCTTATTCTCCTCAAACTTCTTCTTTTCCTCTTCATCTTCTGGGAGTTCCAACCCTTCTTTGGTAACAGAGACGAGGGTCTTGCCATCAAATTCCTTGAGTTGTTGGACGACATATTCATCGATTGGCTCAGTCATGTAGACAACTTCGAATCCACGCTTCTTGACGCGCTCAACAAAAGCAGAGTTGGCAACATTGTCACGAGTCTCGCCTAGAAAAATACATTCACAATTTAAATTACAACCCGATTACATTATATTAATAAAAAAATAAAATATCCTGAATATATTAAAAACCGGTTTGAATTAACTTACCAGTGATGTAGTAGATGTGCTTCTGATTCTCCTTCATTCGCGAGACGTACTCCTTCAGAGAGCAAACTTCATCTCCAGAAGCGCTTGTGTGGTATCGGAGG
>JAHZNI010001407.1:0-11277 GCA_027744415.1 Seira ritae | reverse complement strand
ACATTTTTTTGGCATTACGTCGCAGAAAACTCCTCTGAGGACAATGACGCAGTCCAGTTTCTCAACGTATAGATTGGTGTAGCTGGTTTTTTTTCCTTCTGGAGATTCAAGATGAATTAAACTCTTAAAAAAGCGTTAAAATAAAATTCATAATTTGAGCGTTTATCATTGGAAATGATTTGAAATGATACTGATAAAACAGGTTCTGATTTAGCTTCAAAGTTTTCGTTCATCGTTGATGCCTGATTGTAACTTCCAAATAATATGATTTCTTCTCATAAATCCATCATAAGTTTCGCAATGTTGTACTGCAAAATAACTTTGATTACTCGATACACTTTCTGGATCAGGATACGCTATTCACTGTTTCGAAAATTGTTAAACATTTTCTCTTTTCTCGTAGTCGAATTGACATTGACACGTTCCATCCATTCTGTTTGCAATTTCAATTCGGATAAAGAGTTCTCTAACTGCTTTCTACATCCATGTCTATTCCGAATTCCCACTTGACTAACAAACAATAATTGGGCTTGGCTTATTACTGTTCATTCGTCATTGAATATAGAATTTGTATTTATTTGTTGATTTTCACAATGCAATAAGTACATATCATCGTTGTCTGCCTCTCTGTTTGGTTTCCCTCTGTAGATAAATCACCGTTATTTTTTCAGTAATCAAAAGCGTGAATTGTGAATCGCATTTCATTTATTGACAAACGCACAGTAATTTAGCAATTAGCTCTCCAACAATCACAATTGCAATAATAAAGCTTACAACTGCAACCCGACGATACAGTTTTCTAGCGGATGCTGACATAGCTCTAGCTTGAACGTGACTCTTGACTGTTCAGTGTTTACCTGGCTTGCCCTATCAGAATTAAAAGACTTTTAAGATAGGTAAAATGGCGAAACTGTATATTTAAAAAAGTTTCTTCTGTGCTTTGAAATGTCATAATTGTTGTATTTTTTCTAGTTCACGAGATCCTCATTGTTTAATTACGATTGTATGTCTTTTGATGTAGCTGTTTAGTCTCAACTCGCAAGTCTACGTAGAGGATGTTTAGTTTCAGTGGAAGGCATGATAAGAATCTTTTAAGCCATAACCGGGTAAATGAGCTTTAATTGATCGACATTTATCCCGTCGTTTAATGGGCATTGGGTCATGGCTTTTTAGAATGCATTTTTTCCTTGTTTCCTCAGATTCTACAAGATCGTCTCGTAGATAAAGATGCGAGATTGCCTTGTCTAGTTCGTGAATTTTTAGGTTGTAGATGACTCATTCATGGCCATATTCACTAATCACACATTCCTTCACTTTAAATATTTTCCCCTGTTTGCTTCCTCCTTGTCAGAGAGTTGGTTTTATGGATTCCTAGAATTATGGTCTCTGGTCTGCATGTGTGCATGCAAATGTGCAGAATCTAAAAGTGGATAAAGATCCGTATCACACCATCCATCCCTGTTTAAATAGCCACCACCACCAGTAAAGTAAGTACACGTACATACTTATCATCATCATTATATTATGAACATGAATATTGTAATCGCGTACAGCTGCATCATTATCACTATTATCATTATCGCTGACTGCAATCTGCATAGATGGTCGTCATCGTCGTTGTTGGTCGGGTCGGTCGCTTCTAACAAGTTTTGCATTCGCTGTACATTTTTAAGTTCGTGGCATGGCTTACGACGACTACGCATCTGCACTAACTATCCTCGTCAGCAGAAAAAATAAATGCAAATGCATATTATTGCATTCCATTTTTTAAAAATCTGTAATCTAAACAAAGTTTTTTCCTTCTGAGTTAATCAAGTCAAAATAGAATTCTTTGTATCTACAATCTACACATCGTCATAATTTTTCAAAGTCTAAGCATACATATTACCTACATATTCTACCTTTTAGGTTGTGGTGGTGGTGGTTCTACTGGTATTATGCCTTCGTATTTTTTAAAGCTGCAGCATTAATAACACGAGTTGTTCTTGTTGCTATTGCTGTTTTACTTCTTGCAGGAAAATATAGTTTTACTATTTGAGCGGCTGAGTCAAGTCTGCATCTGCATTAGTGTACGAGTCGAACTTTTTTTCTGCTTAGGGATTGAAAAGGTATGATCTTGAAGAAACAACACAAATGCACGGTCAATAACTGTAGTTTAAAATGAGTGCATGCATCAGGCAGGAGCTAGAATTTCAGTATTCCGCTATATGGCTTTTTTCTTTGTTGCTGGCGCAGTATTTTATAGCAACTCACTCATATGCATTTTCTACTTTTTACCTGGTGTAGTCCATTCTAAAAAAAATATAATAAGTCCGTCCACCACGTTCTCTGTTTTTTAGTCACAGTCATGCCAGTAGTCGTAGTCCTATCGACATAATATAATGACAGTGGATTTGGCATGGTATGGCGAATGGATGTCAATAGTCGTCGATGATGGTTCTTCACGATTTTTGTTTGTCTTATGAATGTCTAACTAAATCCTAATCTACAGTCTACACGGTTTTCTGTTTGAGCTTGTGAACAAAATACAATAGCGACAATAGAATCGATCTTCGATTTGATAATGGAGTTCAAGCTACTTAGTTCAGCTCGCCAAACCTGCGATTTGGTAGGATAGATTGAATTATTAAAAATGTTGATTTCGATTGTTGATACTTTTATGCCTTACCTACGATGAAGTCATCGAAAACCTGGGCTTGAGCTTAGCAAAAAAAAGAACGATTTTCTTCAAATAATGACAAGATCAATAAACTTATTTTTTTACATTTGATGGTTGGCTATCGAGGCTCCAACTTGCCCTAACAATATTTCAAGCGTTCATAAACGTCGCAATTGCGCGTAATTTTGGTTGATGCTAGTGTTCGGAATTCAGGGACAATTAAAATGCATCGAATTAAATAAAGTTCCCTGTATGTTTAGCCATGTAAATAAGATAGTATTTTTAATCAAACTTCCAATTTTAATGCTGTTTTGTATTACTCAAAATGAGTAGGAGTAAACTTTTGTTGACTTGCCATAAGAGGTGACTTTGATTGAACCTCGTTTTTTTTGGTCAATAAAATCGACACGCGGATTAAATATGATGTTGAGTTGATTGCTGTCATGTCCTGCTACTTGAGATTAAGAGTTGTGCTCGTTCATGGAAAGCCTTTTCATATTAAAAATGTCCATGAATGATTCATTGCAACACGCTGAATACGCACGCACGACATCTGAATTCTGATTAGCTCCAGGAAAAACTGTCAGACAAATTAAAAACTCTGTAAGAAGCAAATTCGCGAATTTTAATTATCCACCTTGTCCTCCAAAAAATCCTAAAATTACGTGCATCCAGCAAAAATGAAACCAATTTTTTCCTCAATAATCCTCCTAAAGACCTTTTGTGTTCGTTGTCTTAAGCATTTGTGCCAAATTACATGCACTATTACAAAACTTAATGTTGTATATTATATGCTCACTTTTTTACCTGTGCAGAAAAGTATGATTCATGTTGATGATTTGATGATGATGAATCATTTCTTCATGCATGCTCGTTCATCGTTCCCTGCCAATTGTTATCTCGTTCTTCGCATTGAATATTTAGGTTTTCCTCACGCGGTTTTGAAGATGATGAAGTGGTAAAGGTGTGTAGTTATAATTGTAATAACAAAATGAGCGAGTGCTAGAGGTTGTTATATTTATTTTACAGTCGGTAGGGTTCCTACAACACTAACCTTACTTTAATTACTTTACAAGTAGTTATCGTACTTGATTGCTATTCTTGTAAGTTATCATAAAAACTTACGTGTTTTTGCACCTCTTCCTCAATAAAATATTTGCCGATGCGTCATCATCACAAAACGTAGCTTGTGGATTTTTAGCTCATGCAAAAAATACCTATGTGGACTGTGTGGTTATCAGATTTAATAACTCGTCTTATCTTATCCCAAATAAAATATTATATGTTTGCATTTCGAAATCGATTGTTCTTATTTATGAATTTATGATTTGACTACGCCTTTTTCGTGGTAGAACTTTGAAACTTTGTGCCAATTTAAAATGCAGATATGCCATATAATAATCATCATTTGCGAATACTACGAGAAATGGACAGCACTTGAGTACGGGTTAATCTAACCCCCAAATTTAATCCACATGTTGGTTTTCTCGTGCTGTCTGGAAAAATTCATATTAGTGTGCCCGAATTTTTAACTGTTTTTACAGGTATCCTTAAAGAACTACACAGTACAATCAAGTAAACTTGGATAAGACATCGGGCATAATTTTACACATGCATTTTTGCAGCAATGAAAAACAAGATCATGCTTTCGGATATAGCACATCACAGATTATATGGGAAATGTAGTTTTACTTGTTGAGTTTCTTTATGAAATAAATGACTAATCAACTATTGTAGGGGTTGTAAACGATTAAAAAATATGAAATTCAATTTATCAGTGAATTCAGTCAGTTTCTATCGAGCAAAAACGATCAAGTTGTCTGTCGTAGAATTCAAAATTGATTCATCAATTTTCCATAAATAAATGATTATACAGATCGTGTAAAGGAAAAATCTTTCGGTTTTGGACGCTGGACACGCACGCTTTGATGTTCTGCTGCCTTCATTTTACTTTTCCTGTGTATCCCCAATAGGAATCTATTACCATCGATTTTGAAAACATATTTATTCTTTGGTAATCAAACTGTGAATTACTTGTTATCGTCTTTTAAAAGTTTATCAATATCAATCAGTAATTCATTATCAATCCCCTTCGTTTCTAAATCCATTTCCGACATTCCTCCAAAAAGATAACGTGATCCTGACAATTAATTACTTGGAAAAGGAGTGTTTATATTTGGCTGAAGTATTTTGTTCGCTTACAAGTTGTCTGAGCGAGTTGAATGGCAATGACTCCATCATCATTGAATTGTCATAGGCTGAAAATGAAGGCATAGCCCACACGATTTGATTTCACTAAAAACGAAGCCACGCCACATGCTTGTACGCGTATTTAATATATATAATGCAATACAATCTCTGTAGAATGTGCATATGTATCAAGTCTCTTGTTGTATCTCTGCTCCTATTGTCTTGTCACAATGATCAGTAGCAGCAAAGTAATAGTAGCATAGTTGTAGCAGGTCCTTGTACCCTTTACTTCGGNACGCGTATTTAATATATATAATGCAATACAATCTCTGTAGAATGTGCATATGTATCAAGTCTCTTGTTGTATCTCTGCTCCTATTGTCTTGTCACAATGATCAGTAGCAGCAAAGTAATAGTAGCATAGTTGTAGCAGGTCCTTGTACCCTTTACTTCGGTCAACGGTCGACTTGCCTTCAAACAGAAAAATTATTTATAAACAAGGCAACTGTACTAATAGATAAGTTGCATTACATTTGGCTTGCTGCAGACTAGTGCAGACTAACAAAAAAGTACGTTTAGTAGTAATAAGTCAATTCTCTTTATGGGAACTGTTATTGAGCCTAATCTCAGCTCCAAACCCAAGGAGCCGAATTAACTGCATTCATAAATGGTAGTACATATTTCCCTTTTTCGCTCATTCGTTTAGTAGTAGTAAGTCAATTCTCTTTATGGGAACTGTTATTGAGTCTAATCTCAGCTCCAAACCCAAGGAGCCGAATTAACTGCATTCATAAATGGTAGTACATATTTCCCTTTTCGCTCATACACACGAAAACATAATTGTAGAGACGGAAAGGGTTTTTCCTTAATCGTTTTAGCTCACAGCTCAGATATATGAATGGATAGAGACGAAAAATACTAGAGCCGTTTCAGAACGAGAGAGGTCATATATTTTTTCCCCGAATTCTCGTCAACAACCCTTCTGCTTCCTTATTCCTACGGTGGAAAAAAAGGATTTAAGAAGACGCATAAGCACATTAAAAATATAAATACGGAACAATGCAATGAGCTATGAACGTAAGTCGTAACATACCGCATCGCCTAAATATTTTCCCTCTCTGAATTCTGAATCCAATCCAACTATTCCAAGCCAGAGCTATGGCCAAGAAGGAGGCATTTTGGATCTGGAAAACCTGGGACCTTTTTCAAGGAAAAACAACGTAGGAGATTTCTTATACAATGTACAATACATAATAATATTTTTTCTTTTAAAAGTGCAGAAAATCTGGATCTCTTCGTGGTTCAGTCCATTCGTGGAGAAAAAAACCTTTTGCACAAAAATAATGTTATGTATTGTACTCTGTATATTATTCCATAATAACAACCTTTTTTCGGCGAGGGCTTGGTAAAAATTTTGTTTCAGATTTTTTTTCTTCCACTCTCCAGTTTTTCCTCTTTTTGTGCGGGAGAGTTTATGGAGAATACAAGGACTTTTTTGGACAAAAAAGCATTACAATAATAGAATACAATGCTATATATATGTAAGTCCATTTTTTCTCGTTCCGTTCCGTGTGCCATACAATATGAAATGCATGGCATGCTGGACTGCCTCGACTGGAGAGAGAGAATGAGTGCAGGAGCGAAAATTGTGAGGTTTTGTTGGAACTCTTTGGATGCTTAGAAAAAATATTGCTTAAACAAAGTGGCTACTATATATACTTCTACTACTACAGCTACTCTCCAGCTACCGCTTTTCCTACTCCGAAATAATATGGAAAATTGTAATCAGCGAGGCAAAGCCAGTATAATATTGGAAAAAGGAGCTTTAGCTTTTGTTTGCCCAAGTGAAGTGGAATTGGGGTCTTGTGAACGAAACCAACTTTACTTACGTGTTCGCCTCTAATATGATGGCTTCTGTATATACATATGTGTATACGTACGTACGAGACTACCAGATAGTTATTATGGTGGATTGATGTTGTTAAACGATGAAGATGATGATGTTGATGATGAAGAGTAGAAAAAAAGACTTTTGTGTTATGTTATGTTATAAAGCGAGGATTTTTTTCTTCTCTTGGCTAAAATGTAAATACATGAATATGGCTTAAACCATTCTATATTATGTTGTGTTATGTATGGCACATAGATAAATGCAGTGCACTTTTATATGGGAAAAATTATACAGCTTTTTTGGGGAATAAATATAAGAAGAGGCAAGCAGCAGGCAGCAGCGAACCAACTTAACTTTAATGTGGAGTATATATACATGAACATGAACAACATGAAAAAGAGGAGAAGGAAAAGAGAAAAAAACTAATGAAAGAGTGAATCGCCCCAAGTAAGTAGAATAAACGAGAAGCAGGCGAACTCCCCTCCTAACTTGGGTTCTGAGCATGGAGAGTGCGGAGGACGAATCCATTTCAGATATTTTTTAAGGTGGGACGGGATCCTTGGTTAAAAATGATGAAGGAAAAAAGTTATTTCGCCGTTCGTTTCGTTCTCTCTAGCTGAGCTGAGCTAATCGTATCGCGTAAGGCAAATGCAAAAAGGCTCGACTTTACTTGAACTGAGTGAGAAGTTCTTCTCTCTGAGCGAGCGAGTAAGTGAGAGAACGAGAACCGTGTGCCGTAAGCCATAAGACCAAAGCCGTATATCGTGTGGCATGGCAAAGGCAAAAAAGACGAGTTTTTTCCCTTCTTCTGCATTAGTATTAAAAGTTGAACAAAAAAGCGAGGAACGAAAACGAACTAAGAAGAGCGAGAAAAAAGTTTTTTTAGGAGGCATGATGATGATCAACATCATCATCGTATCATACCAGTTTTTTCGAATGATATATTTGATGTAACGTAATGTATGTATGTATGTATATGCATTAATGTGTACACATTTACTACTCCCTCCTTTCAAACTTGCTTTTTTCAGTCGAGCGAATGTGAAGAAGGAGTCTCTCTTGAAATATATGTTCTCCTCTCGTAGAACTAGAGCCAAAGACAGAGATGATTTTTTTTTGTCATGCAACAACGCAACGAACCCGAGATAGTTGAAACTTTTTTAAAGATGCAGATGGAAAGAAGGGAAAAGAGTTTTTTAGATTTTTTTCTGTAAAGAATCCTTTCCCGTCTCTAAAATAGTGTAATGGCAGCTTCGCACTTTTTTCCAAGGAGTCCTTTTCTCTCCTCAATTTTTTTTCTTGATACGTAGCAGCTACACATTGTATCTACGACAGTGGACCAGGACCAGGATTGTATGGTTTCCTCCTTGAAGGAATGAATCTTTTTTATGTATTTCCTACGTGTTCTCAAGGCATATTATTATTGTTGTTCTTCTAAAAAAGCCATACTACTACCACCGCTACCACTGCGTCGTCCGTGGTGTTACCACGCTTTTTCGTATTTTCATCTTCCGAGTTTCATCCAACCACTCACTACCACACAAACGCACACAAGAGCAGTAAAAGCTTTTTAAGAATTGGAGAAAAAAGCATCTTCTCTCTCTCGCTCTCTCTTTCTCGCATTTCCTCCTCCCAGCATCGAACGAATGAATGTAGACTGTAGAGGTAGTGAAGCCATGAAAGCCACTATTAATATACGTAACTATAACTCTTTTTTATCATATCGGTTTTCCTATAGAATGATCATTTCTCGTTTCAAAACCCCGGAATAAGAAGATAGAGATAGAAAGCGACTACCACTGCTACTACTACATACTCCATTCCACAATAATAGCACGACGGCTCTTTTTTCTCTCATTCGATTCGCTTGTCCTCACTCACTCCATTCCACTCCTCGCTCGATCCTTACGATTTCCCATTCTTCCCGAAAAAAAGTATGAGGATGTAGAGAGACATGAGAATGAGAATGTTATTTTGTGGAGTAGAATCTCAAGCCAAGGCAGGCCTAGCTAGCTCTACTTCTAGAGATGGATCTTCCTTTTTTCTTCTCTCTCTCTCCTCGCATTCAAAATAAATTCTCTTTCATTTCATTCCTCTGTCCTGCCTCTTACCAGCCAACCACCACCACTATTTCTCGTGTAGAGTTTCATAGTTTGAGTTAGTAGCCAAAAAAGAGTCTAGGAAATAGACTTATCTTTTGAGTCGGAAAGGACTTCACTTCACATGAGCTCAGAACATAATATAACAAAACTATTTTCTACTACTATTATTACTACTACCACTGCTGCACATTTCTCTATTTCCATTCCATATAGAAAAAAAAGAAGTAGTAAAGTATTCAACTTTCAACATCATCACCATCGTCATCTTCTCGTCCTCATCGTCATCATCATCATCTTCCAACTTGGATTTGGCTCCTGCTGTTCTCTCTCCCTCTCTTTTTTTATATATATTTTATATCTCCTTTTCTGTTCCTCCATTTCATATTACTTTTTTCTATCCCATTCCTCCGCACTAACCTAACAAAACATACAGCAGCAGCGGTAATAATATGGCTCCTGAAAAAAGAAGGAGAGAACTATTTTGGAGGAAGTAAAATGCTTTTCATACATGTTTCTCCTTTATTTCTCAAGGAAGAAAAAAATATCATATAAATGAATATATATATATTATTCTCTTGAGCTTGACTCTGCCAGCAAGGTTTACTACTTCATATTTGGCTATATGAAACGTTTCTTCCTCATGTTTGTTGAGTACATCGACATTTTATATTTGAAGAAGAAATAAAGGAGGAAATATATATACCTTGTGGTGTTATGTTTTTGTTTGAATATGTGCTTAATGTGCAATGTGAGCTACATACCTATTTGGATCGGAAAAGGTTTGAGCTACTGCTGCTACTTTATACATAAATAAATACTGCAAAAATACTTGCAGTGTGCCTTATGTAATGAAATGTTCCCAAAAAAGAAAACAAGTCTTTTCTAGGTACTGCACCACCACTATAAGCATACCACCAGCACTATATGTACTACCATACCACCGTAAAGTTAAGATTCCCTCGGTGTTTTCATTACAAATGTGTTTCCTTCTTTTTACGACATACGTTTTCTTCTCTTTTGTAATGAGGAATGGGCATTGTATTATATGCCCTTCCATTGTTCCTTCAAGTAGGAGAAAAAGCAATTACAAATGGGAATGTACCTGCTACCAGCTACTCTGCTGCTGCCGATTGTGATCTTCTGCAGAAAAAAAAATCGTAATGCAATTTTACACACTTCTTTTTTGACGGGAAGCCGACATGTTTTTAGTGCCAACATAACTATAACAGAGTTGCATTAAAGAACATAGAATCTCTCTGAATTGAATCCATTCGCTATGTCGTCCTTATCTTGGCCTAGCGGGGCCTGGCTCTGGCTTGCCTTTCGTATTTTCTGCCATAATGGCATTTTCCTCCTGATGCTTTCTTTCTCAGAGGGATCAAGGAGAGATGTGAGGAGAAGTGCGAGCGAGAGCAATGCAATCAAGTTAAAAATGTCTTTTCAAGAGATGATGTAAACACACAGTCAGAAGAACCAGAATTTACCCACCACCACCTCTCCTCCCAGTGAAAAGAACGACAGAATATAACCGAGAGAAGAGAAGATCAGAATGATCATGATGGGATGAGATGATACAATTCTACCCACAAGACGTAAGACAAGACTGAAAACATACGGAATAGATGGATGTATGGTGTTTTTTGGAGAAAAAATGCTCTTATTTTTAAAGGCTGTTTCAAAGAAAAAAATGGAAGGATGGATGGATAGACAGGTTGATTTTAGAGAAGTTGATGATGTTTTTCTATCCCACTCTGGCTGGCTTCTTTTGAAAACCCAATTCGTTCGTCGGCCCTACAAGCTCATACAGTAATGTACATCCACGGAAAAAAAGTTGAGTTTTTTTGTTTGTTAATGCTCAAGTTGGAAAAAGTTGAAGAAATAAATGCGTTCCTTCAGAGATTCTTCGTTCCTGTTGGCCAATAAATGTTGGGGAAAAGATGAAGGAGACTTTATGTAATCCAACACTGGAGGGAAAAAAGGACAAGAGAAGAAGGGATGATTTTAAGACAAGGAACGAAACGAATAAAATTTGTAATTGTATCTCATCGTGTTTGAAATTTGGAGAAGACTCCCGTTTTGTTTTCTTCTCCCTTTTTTCGTAATTTCAATTTCACCTTGAAAGCGGGAATTCTATTTCTGACACAAGTCATAGTCATGGAATGGGATTTTTGAAGCCGTTAACACGCTCCTGAAGAGAAATCCTCATATTGTTCAAGGGTGTGGTCATCAGAAAACTGTTTCAAGGGATGATGATAAACTGGAAGACGGGAGGGAATGCTTGACATAATCAATCGAAAACCATTCGCTTGTCTTTTCCAAAAATAGCTATAATGAAATGAACCAATTTCGAAGTATAGTAACGGTTTTCATCGTTTAACCTTTGTTTGACTCGAGGACTATTCTGAATCTCCAGGCTCCACCCGACTCCTAAGTAC
>JAHZNI010001406.1:0-10033 GCA_027744415.1 Seira ritae | reverse complement strand
ACGAAAGCTTGCATGCATGAATATGAATATTGTTTTTCAAAGAAATTCGCGAACTTTCTCATGATCCCTAGCCCTAGCATACATAGCCGTGAATCATGCCAACGTTCCAATTTCCATGAAAGAGTGCATAGTAATCTCTTGTTTTCCCTGGAGAAAGTTCTCCCCATGTTCTCCCGTGCATGTATGTAGATTAGAGACGGTTGGCAATCTTGTGACGAGAAACAGGGCCGTATTTTGCAATTCCTCTATGCATTGCAATGCCATCAAGTGAAAAGAAAGGTGCATGTTGCCTAAGCCAAGTCGAAACCATATTTTTTTTGTTTCATGGTAAGCATGTATGTGGCAGTTAGTGGAACAAACGGATGAAAGCACTTCAGCTTTAATGTTTCTCTTTTTGTCTGGAAACTTTCGGCAAACTAATCGGCAAACAACAAGTGCCTATAATCTGGAATTTTGGATTGCATCAATTACATCAATCAATTATGGACTGATAGATATCGTTTAGGATTTTCTTGACACGACATGAAAGAAACGGAAACAAGAAATGAAAAGAAAGAGCGAATTTTTGCGTCTTTTTCGTGGATGTCTTTTGCGTTCTGTGCGCAATGGCGACCAAAGTACACTAGACTTTTCGTTCGGTCTATCGGTCAGACAGACTAAAATGGCCAGATACTACGTTTCTAGAAAATCGTGGTATTCCAATTATACTCTGACGTGACCACCGTGCGGGTGGGTCAGACAATTTAGTTGCTCATCTTTATCTTTCCATAATTATGCAAATTGGAAAGTAGATTTATTAGAGCGGAAGAATTTGAGGATATTGTTTTTGTTTATGTTTACTGCAGATAATAGCAAGTTTCTTCTGCGGGCCTTGGCTTAATAGCGGAAAGTTTATTTTCCTGTGCTACTTTTACAGTGTTTCCCTTCAACAGTTCACTTAAATGCGTCTTTTTGTATTTAATAGTCAGATGAAGTATTTGATGTTTGAAACATATGTGCAGCCCACTAAATTGGGTAAAAGAGTTTTTGCCTTCGCTCGGGAGCAATAATGCGTTTCAGAAATCCAACCACTTCCTATTTGTGCTAGCTTTTACGTTCATCTTACGGAACACTGGATTTTTCTCGTTCCCGAACGCAACGCAAGCAATTTTGCAATGAAGAAAAACCTTAGCTTAAAGAATACCGAATGAATTGTTGATGGTTCATCGGTTCGTTGGAAGGCTACTCGGAGGAAAAACACAAACGGCTGTTGTTTGCCTTTGGTGCACGTAATGACTTCCGGAAATTTTTTCTAAAGGGCATGTTCTCTCAAAGATGGATTTGAAATAACATACATGTTTAGACGGAATGTTTACTGTAAAAATATTCAAAATTGGCATTTACTTTGGCATGCAAAAGTCATATCATTTTTCCGTGATTGATGATTGAATTGAGGATAAAAGTATGCAATTTATTTGCAAACCCGACCCAAAAAGTAAATCAGTCAGAAAAAATATGAGACATGCTTTAGAAGTAAACATGAAAGAATCTTATTTAGCTTGGATATTGCCTCTAGGCTGCTTCACTCAAGAGCGCTACAGGAGATTTCTAAATATTAAATTTTTGACTAATGGAAAGCGAGATGAAAGCTTTAGCTCAGCACTGGCGTCTGAAGAGATAGGCTACACTTATTTTCGTTTGCCATTTTCCCTCAAGTAAGAAATTACGTAAGATATGAAGACTCAAGAGAGACAACTGTAAAAGAAGGGCAATAATAGTAAGAATGGAGGTAAACAAAGTAAGAAATATGAAGAAAACTTCTCAGTTTTTTTATATTTCTACGTTCTTTCCTCTCCACAGATGAATGCATCGCTTGGAATGATAAGCGACGAAGCCAGCTGTGTCCTATCTGATTTGAACTTAAATGTGAATGAAAAAACGTGCAGCCATCGTTAGTCAAATGTGACTTTTTCAGGGGGAGTCGAATTGAATAGAACCGATATTTTAGTGAAGTAGTCATGTTATACTACTGTTGGCGCTTTATGCAAAACGACAGAAAGAAAGCATTCGATTCACAAAAAAAGAGTTTCGCGTTGGTTGCCAAAAAAATGCCGAGAAAAACTGCATTCCTTATTCGCTAAAGCCATACTACTGATGATGCTATGTATTTATGCTTAGAGTAACGCTTTTACAACTCCTCAGAGGTGGCATTATATTGCGGGGTGTAATTCTAATAATGATTTTNCTAATAATGATTTTACTTATTCGGTGGCAGTTGTAGACAGAAAAAATTAGGAAAGGCTCGGCTAGTAGTATACACTCGAAAAGGTTCGTAGGCAATTTTTAGTACCACCGATTTTTTTTTTTTTGCTAGAACGCTTAAAAGGATTACGAACTTACGAAAGCGATGGCTTTAAAATAGTAGAGCTACTACAACTACTAAAATCGCATTAACGTTTCTCCTGTCGAGTTAATATGAATTTGCTCATGAGTGGATGTTGCTAGTACTTTTTAAATATGATTCGGTCAGAATGAGTGCGTACCTGAAAAAATGCATTCGAACATGAGCAAAAATAACTTCACTTTTTAGCGTTTTTAGCGCTTTAGAAATGATTCCAAATCTCATTTTTCTGTCGTCTCTATGCGCAGAATGCGCTATGCTTTACTGGTCCAAATGAAAAGAAACTCGTCAGGAAAAGAGCGAGTGACGGTGATAGTGTGTGTACAGGAGATAAAGCTCGATTGAATTTTTTGTGATATTCACGAAAAGCAAATAGACGCATCTGCATGATACAAAGGAAAAAAATATCCCACGAACTGCAACATGCAAAAACTAGTTCTTCCATCCTTTCTCTCTTGAGTAAGTAGTATAGAAAGTACAGAGTGGTTGTGTTTCGTCTTGTGATCTTAGCTCAGCTCGTAACTGATCCTTTTTGAATTGAATGGTTAAACGTAATCATTTCCATTTTCCTTCTGTATTAAATTTTCACTTTACTTTGCTTTCCGATTTGAGTTGGAAGAAAATACGAGGTTCATCTTAAGAAGTGAGCTCAGTCAGTAACTATCTGTATTCCGCGCAAGAAGAATATTAGGCGATCATAAGAGTTTCTCAGTGAAGCTAAAGTTACCTACACTCATACTTCCTTCATCATTTCATATTATCATGGATTCCCTGGTGGAATTTCTCCTGTACTCTATGGAGGTGGAAGAGGAATCGGAATCCGGGTTCAGTTTCTTTTACTATTTCATCTGATCAAATAAAAAGTGAGAATGTTCGAACCGAAACCAGGTTGAATCCAAACCAAGACAGTTGAATTTTCATCGACGCTCTAAAAGTAATCCCAAGGAGGGCTTCCATTGTGCTTGTGTGGAACAGAATTTGATTGATCTTTTATGAGAAAAATGTGACTCGGGCTTTCACATATACATTTTCTAATGTTTACAACACAAAGGGAGCACAAGGAAGTAAAGTGTCAGTTAACAAGCGCACATCATTGCGTTATAGTGATATTAGAGGGATTATCCTCTTGCAAATAACTGTATGCATGAATCAGTGTTTTCAACATCATTGGTTCATCTCTACAAATCAGAGTAAAACACAGAAGAAGCATCCTCAATAATATCTCCGGAAGACTGGCAACTGGTAAGTCAAGCAACAGTAAAAGTAGGTCGACATGAGACAAGGAAGAAATGGCTTGAAAGTTAAAATAATCCAGCATTTTAGATGCATTGTTTTGTTATTTTTCCACCGGAACAGAAAAACCGAAGGAGCTGGTTTCGCAAGGAAAGTTACATATTCATAAAAAATTCAAATCTTTCTCCACTTAAATGACTTGAAGAAAATGTCTCATGATCACATTCCCTCCGTGTGGGTGGTTTTCAATATCTAGATTATCTCGGCTTTGAGTGAAATTTGCATGTGGCTTGGCATGCCATTTCACTGCACACATTACCTTTTTAGTACACGAGCTGGGAGGGAGATTCGCAAAAAATATGTCGTCGTCGTGATGTGTCGTATCTCCCAGTGGAAGTTGTCACAAGGAGCAAAACCAAGCAATAGCTCTTTTTCACATTCATATTTTGCATTGCTTATCCAATTTACGTTTTTCAATACATCTAGGATGCATGCATGAATTAATGATGATGATGCATATAAGTAATAATGTGGGTGTCCCGATAAAAATACTCTTTCGGATTCCCATAAAAGCGAATCTTGTGATATTTTTTTAACATCGCACGTGGAGTCTTATCTCATGCTTATGCGAATCACCCTCTATAAAAATACAAGCAATTTAAGCCATGTCATAAATAATATCAAATATCTTTATGTAAAACACATGTTATATTGAAACCTACTACTGCTTACTATGCGTCATGGCTCATGATCTTATAAAATGCTCCTTTTTTTGAAAATTTTTCATGAATACCCTGGGTATCTGAAATACCCAAAAAAATGAATCAAGTTATCAATTTCGACATTTTCCCAACAAAAATCCTGACATTGAAGTCAACCATATTATTGACCACGATTGTTTGTAGCTGCTTTAAACGTGAACGCATAAATTATTTGCCGTCGATTTGTCGTCCGTGACGTGTCCAGAAACTGAACTTCATTGTCTGTTTTCGTCATTTCATTATACTCACGTCAAAGAAAGCTATTGATTTACCTTGGAAAATTCCAAAATTGCAAACGACCTTTTGAATCGTAAAAATATGAATAGATTGCTTTCATTTTTAGCTAAATAAGGAAGTCAGCAGTTGGTGAAAATATGACTCCGTTTCCAAGATAAAGCGGAGACTGTTAGCTTTTCTCACTTCATTACTCCTTTACTATAATCATCAGTTTTTTATCGCGTTACATGAGCTATTGGAAAACTACAACTTTTTTAATCTTTAACGCCCTCCTAAGGAGATATGAGATATTTATTGGTTGTGTTTTACGATATCATAATATCATATAGACATAATGGGACTAGCAGTGGAAACCAATCTATAAGGAAATCCCCAATCCAAATCACAAGCAATTAAAACTTTGAGAAGAATTGAAACGTAATTTGTGAAAACACGAGGAAAAATAGGAAGAGTGAAGTACATCAATGCATGTGGAGTAATATCGCGTGATTTTTTAAAGTCTCGGTATTCATAAATGTATTGAGCATCGATATAATTCTTTTACATAGAACTCAATTTTCCAACAGCAACAGTTCATTTGACTTGATGGAAAATACATATGTCAGTAACACTTTTGAGTAGCTTCTCTCTCCAACTCTCGACTCTTTATCTCGGTCGATGTCGTGCCATCGCCTCTCATTTTCTGGCTGGCTGTCAGAGAGGTTGGACGAGGAAGCTAGTTTGGTGCATGCAATTATATTACAAAAAATCACAAATACCATTCAAAGTTTTAACTCAACTACAAACTTTTTCTAAGTATAAATTTTCAAGCTACTCCAAATAAGGTATAAAATTCCTTCTCAAAATACTCTAGTTCTCCTCTACTCTATAATTATTCATCCTTACCTTTCCTGAGAAACTACGCAGTAGCTGCAATTTACTTATTGAGTCGGCACTAATTGCTTTAAGTAATAACTTTGACACTCCACAATTTTGAGTTGATTAGTAAAACTTCTCCGGAGTAAAGTCAGTTCTTAGTTCAAACAATGCATGAAATATTTTGTAGTCAACTACGCAGATTAATGCAATTCTGGAAAAGGGGGATACGTCAAGATAATTAAATGATATTTTCCAGATAATAAAATTAGAAGTTTGACTACAGTTAGTAATTATGAGCTGCACTCGTCTCACAAAGACAGCTCGAAGTACTCACTCAGAAATGAGATAAAGAGCTTAATACAAAACATTGTGTCTGTTAAGCTAATATGATTAGTCACTAGGCTAGACAGGGAGGGATTAACATACATTTGAACTTGGAATAAGAGACAAAATTTGAATTCTTATTAATTTTTTTGCTGCTGAGCCAATGCCATGATTGACGCGTGGAGTAAAATCCGATGAATTTTATCTGATGAAATCGTTGTTGTACTCAATTTAACGAATGCATACTAGAATGGGTAGAAAGGCCAGGTTAATGACAAGATCATATCAGACGCAATGGCTGAGATTGCGGCAATTTTTTGTGCAGGTGGTCGATAGATTTTTTGCTTGGTGTGATGCAATTTCAGCAGACAAGCAGGCTAAATAAGAGTTTTCATTGAGATTGGCGAGAGAGAAAAAAACTCGTTTCCCAATAATAATTTCAAGAGATCCGAGATTAATTGGTACACTGATTTTTTGTTATCTGCATGCATGCGTTGGGTTTTAAAATGACTTGCAAAGAGAAGCACAAAATATGTATCATGTAGTCTATCATAGAATGCCAAATTTAAACTGTTCTTTTCTAACGAAATCGAGGCAAGGGCAACGTCACCGTCATTTTCGACATTCATAGTTATGCTTTGCAGCAACTTTAAGCTTGTCAATGAGAAGAACAGGTGTACTTTTTTTTACTGCAAGCAATCAGTTTTCCATATAATCATTTGTACACCTGCGTGATTGGGAGTTCTTGCTCTGATGGATTAAATGAAATCTCGCCACAGCAAAAAATATTGCCGAGGTAAAAAAATGATCCAGGACTAGGAATACTCATTTTAATGGAAATTGTAGCTTTTTGTTTGGCGGGTGTAGAGTGGAAGTGGTTTCTTCTGTGAAACGATTAGTCATCTTGATCAGATTTCCTTTTAACTTGTCCGCTTCATCAGCTCTTTTCTCTCATTCACTGTTTGACTTTTATTAGAGAAACACTTGCCAATTTTTTCGTGGAAGTTCAAGTTTTAAAGTTTTTGAATTTTATGTGAATTTGTGTATGTAGTTGCCAGTTTTGGGACCATATCTAAAGGAGCAGCATCCAAGTGAATTAATTATTTATCGTGGACACGTATCCCTACAAGGGCCGACGTATTGGAGAAGACAAAGGAAATATGCCGTTGGAGGACATTCTGAGTGAGTTCCAAGAATGCGAGCCTGTGCAGGTAATGACTTTATTGTTTTCCTTCTCTAGTTTCTCTCTCTCTTAAGCGTTCTAACTTTTTTCCGCGCGATTGTAAGTATCGCAAGTAATACAGTTTCATTGAAAAGATCATGGGAGTTCAATTGCGCCACGTCATAACACAGTATAAAGCTGTATATAGTGTATAATACAAACCACAGTTTCTCTACATCGCGTAAAACGAAAAATCTATCGATTCTTTTCTACTTTACCAAGCCACCTATCAAACAATTTCTATTTGACTAACACGTTTGCTTTGTTTACGATGCCATTCATTCCAATGGTTTATTTACATTTCAGCTTATACTAACTTTTTTTGCAAAAAAACTTTTGACCTTGTATTGTTCCATTACCTCTGAGAAAAAATCTGAAAAAAAAAACACTCGAGTGTATGTCAATACTCACATCATTGCTTGATTTTATTCTTTAACAATTTTTTGTCTTCATTTTTCCTCTTTCTCTCCAATTTTCCAATTCTCTCTCTTGAATACATCTCTGTCCTTCAATTTGACTACGGACTCAATGGGGCCTAATCAATACTCTGCTATTTATTCTTTAGCAATTTTATGTCTTCATTTTTCCTCTTTCTCTCCAATTTTCCAATTCTCTCTCTTGAATACATCTCTGTCCTTCAATTTGACTACGGACTCAATGGGGCCTAATCAATACTCTGCTACAACTTCCTGTGGATTTGCTTACGTAATGCCAATTTGAAAGTCGTCGTCACTGTATTGATTCGCCAATATCATTTTTTACAATCCCAATCTGCTCTTTAATTTTTATCGCTTGTTCCTGGCTCCGACTTTGGACGGTGTGCCATTGCCTACGGATGTAGAAGCTCTTGTGATTTGATAAACTCCAAATGCGCGTCTTAATTTTCTGTAGATGTGAATACAAACGCAAATTTTACGTAAAATTCTAAAGAATAATGAACTGAAGAATCTGATGTAAAACGAAGGGAAATTGGCGTAGTAGATGGTTGAGCTCGAGCTCAACGCATGCCTCACTTTGCCCTTAAGTCAAAAGGTTGCGTGCATGTACAACCTCAATCTCTTTGAACTCGAAGCGATTTCTTTTTACAAGACTGTTTGACATATCATACGAAGAACATAAAAATCATGTCTTTATCCCCAACCCAGATATCAAATGTCAAATACAACATTCGCAAAAGAGTTATGATCTCTGAGACAAAAAAGAACCTTTAACGTGCTACTTGAATTGAGACGAGTTTCCCTTGATATACTTTCTTTCTTAAAAAAAGGAATAATAAATTTCTAAAATTAATCTTTCCTTTTTCGTAGCTTCAATATGGATAAATTATTGTGGCATTTTAAAGATTTTTGGCACGTTTTCTCTTATTGTTTTGTGTTGTGCAGCAGCTCAATTTAATGGAGAGTGTGAATGCCAACCAGAACCAGCATCATATCAAGGGGCTCTGGTGGAAAATAAATGGTTTCCTCAGTTCAATCGATTCTCGAAAAAAAGAAAGAGGATGAGAGCGGCTCCAACTGCAACCCACTTCGCGACATCTACTCCGGAGAAATTTATATTGCGAAAAAAGTTCTATCCAATGTCTGCGAGAGTCCACTCGAGCTTTTGAAAATTAAGAGAAACTTTTCATTGTGGAAGAATTGGAGAAGACTTGTTCCCTAAATCTCTTTCCTTTTTGGGTTTGCCTTTATTTGCTTGTCAATTGAATTTGACCTTGCTTTCTTTTCTAGACGAGAGAGAATTTTTTTAGTTTGTTTTTTATCAAAAGGTTCTAACTTAATTCTGTGGCTCGGCTTCTCCCAAAGAGGTGTGCTCCCATTTGGGTAATCGGATGGTAAATGCCTTTTTTACACAAAGACAAAATGAAATGAGATTGACCTTAATAGAATAAGATGCTTCCATTTGCAACGTCGTGTCCGTACAATATTGCAATACATGGAGATTCCAAGTGACTTGTTTAGAATGATCAAAGAGACTGGCAAACAATTTTACTTTACGTCCTTCGCGTGTCCGAGGCATGGACCTAATTAACATTTCAAAAGAGATCTACATATAAACCTTCAAATGAGAAACTTTTCAATTTAAGAAAGAGTAAATTTTCAACTCATGTCAAACTTTTTTCTTTTAGCTAATTCAATGTCATTTTAAATTTAACTTTACCGTTTGATGATGAAAAAATTACTTTATCGTAGATCAGCGTTGAGTATGACATAAGTGTGACTTTGATCCTTCCACAGCATGAACTAATGAATTCTTTTTATTTATTTCTATCCCTGAAAATATTAGCGTATTTTGTATTTACTTGTTACAAATTGGTTAATTGCGTAGTACATGCTGTGCACTCCCTTTCATGGCATGCCATTCTCACGCCTGTCATCAAATTTCCCTCGAGCTTTGTGTCCATTACAGTCACAATCATCTTGTTGCTCTTTACTTTTAATTGCTTCTTTGCCCTGATCATGATCATTGATCGTGCTCATGTTCATGAAAATGAGATGAGTATTAGGGCAATAAAAATTAGATGTAATGGTCTCGTAATTTGAAAAAAAACTAGGCTTGAGTCAATGCCAAAAATTCCCGAAACATGGGAAACATTAAAACGCATGGTTATCCTATCCTGAAAGATGGAATGTTCTCACGATTGCATTCAGGATCAGTCCAGGGCATACAGTCAACAAATAAAGAAATAAACAAAGGAAACAGTGAACTTTTCCTAACTACAGTCGCTCTGTGCATTCCATCTTGGATCTCGGCCTCGATAAAATAAAATGGTAGCACCAATGAAATGCATAAAGTGAAATGATCATAAACCACCAACTGATACATATTGGACGACATGTTTATTTGAATTTTTAAAAGATTCATTCAAAAAAAAACTTTCCATTTTGGGATGAAAAACGTACGATTTTGTTTGACTACGTAAAGCCATTTGGGAAATTTCCGTGAGATCTTATATCATCATCCTAATAGCCCAGAGCCTAGAGACCCGTACAGGTAACTAGAAACCGTATAATACATATG
>JAHZNI010001405.1:0-29773 GCA_027744415.1 Seira ritae | reverse complement strand
CTAGGCAAATGAAAGTTTCAAGGTTTTAGAAGAAATAGATATTTTTGCTTTCCAAAGCTGGTTTATCGTCACTTTCATCATTACCATATTTTTTTCTAAAAAAATTGTGCAAACCATGCAAGTCTCAAGTCATTTCATAATCTTTACGCGTTATTTCCATTTATTTACCAGGAATCATTCGCATCTGGAGAACGTCTTGCCGACAGTGGAACACTGAGTATCCCCAAATTCTTCACGACATGCTCTAATGGCAATGGCAACAAGGATTCGAAAAATGACTCCGTCATCACCCTCGGCTTCCTATCCCCCTACAATCAAAACCAGTTCAGTTTAGGGGCAATGCGACTCGCGGTGGAGCGGGTGAACAACGATCCAACGCTATTGCCTGGCAGGACATTACGCTTTATTGCTGCCGATATTGGAAGGTACACACTCAAGTTACGTAATATGCATTCATGCATGCTCGTCTGAATAAAAATGCAATTTTTCTTGATGTAAAAGAGTTTATAGCGATAAGCCCAACCCTTCAGCTAACAAGATGAGGGTTACATAAAGCCTTTTCGAGAAATTTAACTCTGTTCATTTTCTTTAAACTTTAACCTAGATTCAGGTCATTCATTTAAGAACATAAGCATTTCTTTCCGCTATAATGGAAACTATCTTAAAGTAAGCAATGAAGCCATAATGAGATTACTGCCTAGACGCTGGAATCCATCTTCCAGAAAGGATCTCTCAGCTTTCTTAAATATGTCAAAGTCAAAATATTATGCTTCTCCTTCGTTTGCATTCCCATTCATTCTTGATTCAAACTTATACACAGGCTTATAGTAGTAAGCATTAATACTAATATACCTACCCACCTATGTAGTGTAGAATTAGGAACTTTATATCACGAATTAACCTCTTTTCAGAACAACCAAGCCAGACCAAATACATTCTTCTGCCTTTGAATAATATAAAGGGTTCTAGAGTTTGTTGGGGGCATTCACTCCAGTGAATGCTCCGTTAACTTCTCGATTCAATAGATCCTTAGAACAAATTTTCCGTAGGGGCAGTGCGTTTCACTGCTTTCTTCCCATTTTCATACATATCTAATTAGGACATTTTTAGATACGCGTTTTCAAAACATCTTTTTGCTTCCAGCTCGGATTTGTTGTTGACATCCCGACCCATTAAGATCATGACCACCATGCGGGATCTTGGTGTGGTTGGCTATATAGGCGTAAGTAACGTAAAAGATCTGCTTTAAGCATGCACAGAGTTTTAGTTCGTGTTAACAAGCATTAAATCCCCAAATTTACACGCCCGATCCACATCCTTTACTATATCTCTTCAATGAAGAAATAAATGAATTTGATGAAGGACTTCTTATGAAACGGCAATTGAATATAAATCAGAAAATTTGATATGATATTCCTAGTCAAACAGAAAATGTTATTCATAAATGTGCTGCCAGAGAGAATTGAGGAGTTCAGTAAACGTGAAGACCGCACCTGCTAAACCATGTGCGCCTTATCATCCTCATTGATTCCACATTAATAACTCAATTCCCATAAAATAGACCAAAGTAAAAGTATCAATTGCTTAGTTTGATGATCTATGCAATCTCAAATTGACATTTTGAAAATACTTCCGCTGAAAGCTAACACAAATAATAATAGCTAAAGCATATGATCACATAAATCGCAAAATCATTTGCCAGAACTTATAAGAACTAATTATTATTTCTTCTCAAAAACATTTTAGTAGTACGAAAGTCTATCTGCTTTTGCAATAAAGTGGAAAAGTATCTTATTCTTGCCTGCCTCCTTCTCAGCACTTATTAAATGAAGTTGGCAATCAAATTGAAATGTAGTGATGAAAGCTTTCAGTCAGCTCATCTCAAACTTTATGATATTCATAAACCCTGAAGTAATTGCAGCGGGAGCAAATTACATGCATATTATTTTGTCACATCACATATTTTAGCCCTGAATCTTGAATATTGCATTTTCCGCAAAATAGCTTGATATTGATATTACTCTTGGCAACCTTTCAAATGTTCCTCTTTTCGGTCAATAAAGCTACAAACATTTTTAGGGATTATGACTAGTGATAAACGCAGAAAATGAAGTTGTCCATTTTTTCAGATTCGTAGCCAAACAGTACAATATGAGTTAACCAGCAACTATACTATTGAGTTACGTTTGCGTTTTGGTTACTGAAGACTGCGAAAAGCTTTTTATCTTACATTCGTGGCGTGGCGATGAATCTTCACGCTCCTTCCGCGACTACTGGGACAATATGAAACATGTTGTGTGTTTTTCCCAAAGCTGTTTTTCATCTTCATTTTTTTCTTGTAAAAGTTTCAACATATTAAGTATGTAGGAGGCAATTTCATCTTCCTAATGCCATTATTTATGCACACACGGCTGCCAATGCAATGTCTCTGGATTTTGCTCGATCATTTTTTGTTCCCCTTGATTGCACTCTATTCATTGGATTCATTCATGAGAATATTATTTGACAGTTTAAAAACAGAAAATTCCCCAAATTCGTTATTTCGCTCGTCTAAGTAAGCGTACGCTTACAAAACGAAGCAATAAAGCTGATGCAAAACTATAATGGAAATTCCCACTCTGAGAAGTGTACAGCTCCTATACTTTATTTCTAAAACGTGCCAAATACATAATATTAAGAATGATAATTTTTTACCGAAAAATATAAAAAACTTACTCGCCAAGCATGTTTTTACTTAACTAAGAAGTGAGTAGGAATGCACGTGACTAAATCTTTTAATATTTTTTCCCAATAAATCACTTAACTCAATTTTTCATATTAAAGCTTCAATTTTCAATGTAATGTGGTATCTGCAGTAAAAAACTGTAAGGTCCTCTAATTTCAAGGATTTCCCGGTTGTACTATTTAAAAAAACTTGGAACTTTCAATGTAATTTAATTTTCCGCATATCCAGATCTTAATACATACAGTAGTGGCTTGACTAGGGTAGTAGCTTTCCCAATACAATATAAATTACTTCACAAAACTTTTCAATAATTTCGTCGTTTGCTCATTCTCAACAAGTTTTATTAGGGAGAGCTTGAAATTGAATTAAGCGAGTAAAATAATTTGACCCTGTCGTGCTTTAGCTATAGACCAAACTAACCCACAGAACTTTCACCTTATGCTCTAGTTCAAAGAATTGTATCTCCTGTTTGAGTTTGAATTGAGAATTGTATATCATGTTTGCTTTAATATGATACGATGTTAAAGTTTGCACAGTACTAACTAAGGAATATAATATGCAGAAAGTAATAACTTTGGATAAATTAAACGAGATTACCACGAATTATTTCAATAATAATATGCTATTACTCAATGCCGCCACTATTCTATAATTTCCTTTTGCCGACTCATTGATATCGTTGCCGCATCAAAAATTATGTAAGCATCACACACACGTGCTACACAATTTGCCAAAACATCATTTCTCTCTAGGTATTGTACTATAAAATCAGACTTTCCCTTTACCTCTGCGAAAGTGTTGTTTATGTTTTAAAATTTTGTCTATGTAAACAAGTAATTTCCTGTCTTAAGTAAGACCGAGTCAATGCATGAACTTTAGAAGGTTCACTGGCACGGTACATTGCGCAGTATAAATTCTCATTCCCGCACGTTTTTCCTGAGGGTAGTTAATAAGATGTAATCTGAACAAGTACCTACCTAACATCCTATGTATGTATGTATCTATGTATGTATATAATTTTCTGACCTCTTCCATTCCGTTTTTTACTGTGGAATACATATGCCTCGAGAAAGTTTCTCAGTCTCCAGAGATTACGCGTAGGAAATGTTATTCGAAATAAGATTTTGTGCAAGTATAGTGCGTTTTTCCTTCTCATTTATGCGAGCTCAAGCAGTTAGGTGAAATCTGACTATGACTATCCAAGTCCTAAGGCCAATCGTTTGTTTACTTCCTTCTTTACTATACCCTGATGAGAAGATAGAGATCTTACTTTGTAGTAGTATCAGTTGCTAACAATGAGTTTGTATCTGTAGATGAGTCGATGGAAAGTCTTCTCAGTACACAAACCTAGAAATTATGAATTCCGGAGCAACGCACTCACCCCTGTTTCTTAATAAATTTAATGAAGGTATTCATCCACATGATTCGGATTAGGTTATGTGTTTTAAATGGTATACCAGAACTGAAACTTGCTTCATTTACGAATGAACATGTGCATACATAGTTTTGCCTTATCAACATTTTTTTCTCCTCTTTCTTTCAGAGAGAAAAGTTTGTGCTGAGTTATAGTGAAAGTTGAACATTGAGCGGGATCTGGGAAGTCGCAAGTCTCTTTGTTTTCTGTCAGTTAGCTTGTTTCAGCACAGTTTCATGGGGTTTTGTGGTTTCTGGGCTTTGAGTCTGAGGAGAATATGAAACATGACTTGTTTTTCCATACTCTCTCTCTCGTATCTGTGTCGACTTTCAATTTAGCGCTAGACTCTGTCAAACTTCACACTAACTTGAAGATATTTCTTGCGATACTTTTTGACTTCATTCAGATATAACATATTTCTCCCTTGGAATTCGAAATTTTTATAACACGAAATAGAGAAAGGTGCATCAGCAGATGCGAGTCATACACATGTCAATATCATATTTTTACTGAGGAAAGAAACTTCATTTTTTTCGAAGGGCTTGACCTATAAAAATCATATGGAGGAAGAAAACTAGGCTACTTCATCCCGTGGTTCCATCGCCAATAAAAAGTAGAAAAGAAGGAAAGAACCTTTCGGTGCTGGGAGTTTCTTCTCTCTTTCAAATAAAAAATAATAAATTTATTACTTTTCTTTAATCCAAGTACAAGAAGAGGTGGTAGTGGTGGTGGTGGTGTGTCAAGTCATAAAAAAGTAGCAAAGGAGGTGCACCATTTACAGCTCCATATGAAAACGGGAGATTTTACTGGGATCAGGATCAAACGATTCTAGATTGAATTACTTTGTAATGACAATAAATACATCAAAAAATAAATAATGTCACAGGGCAAAACGAGATAAGGAGTGAGAGTAAGAGGGCGACAAGATTCGTGCCCTATATCATCATTGCTTTATAGTAGGTTCTTCTAACAATCTCCGTTTTTCGATTCGTGAGGGAAGTGATCGAGAAAGGAACGTATGACATTATTAGACCCCCATAGTCATAGTCATAAAGTAGAACGGTCTAGGTCTAGCTAAGCTGGGGTAATCAGACCATGTTCGGTCTCTGTAGTCAGCCATGGAATATCTTGGAAAGTTAAGGAGGTGCTGTGCAATGTACGTATTAATGGCATGCATTATTCAATCTTTTTTGAGTTGAGATGAGCTTTTGCAAACTTCTTCTTAGAAAAAGGAAGAAAGGTGCATCTTTTGCCTACTTGACACAGTTTCCTCCCAGATCTAGATATCATATTCTGCTTGCATCATCCATCCCATGCAAACACGTATGACAATTATTCGCAAATTTGTTACCTCACTTCCGGATCTCTTCATATTCTGCAGGCGGACAATATTGTCCTGCATAAGAGTTTGTCAAAAATAACATAGCATAAAGGCTCAAGCAAATAATTCGATCTCTGGAAAGCAGATTGCACCCGTATGTTTTTTTATTACATACATTGCATAATAAAGCATAATATAATTTGTTTCAGGCACGTTCCGGTTAATGAAGTACGACAAGTATTCCCATCGTTGTTGATAGCCATTCTGTAGTGGTGGGTTCTACACATTAAAAACTCTAGGAGAAGTGCGTTTTACAATTTTTGTGTTCCGATAATTCCTAATTGAATTCGACAAAGAAGTAAAAGCAGGTAGACAACGTAACGTAGGCATACATACGTTCTCAGCAAACTTTATTAGCTAGACTAGACCAGTAAAACAAAGCGATCAGGATCAGATCAGACGCAAGCGGTGCGGTACAAAAGAAAAGTCTGTTAAGTCTGCTGTCTGTAACCATTGCTTAAATTGATTGCTATCGACCCTGTTCCGTCTTGACTAATTTTGCTGGCAGCTGTTCCGATATTTTACCGTAATGGTAATCTGACACTAAAAGCTTGTATTTGTATCATTTGTTCTTCAGGACTATGACTCGGATAAAAAACCAGTTGAATGAAAGAAAACTTCCCCTCTGTCAATACCACTTAATCTTAAATCTTCAAATCCATTTTGCTTTCAAAGTTCGTTTGAGAGGATTTAACTTAAACTTGACTTGTCATTTATGTAAGGCATGTCGTGTTTACCTACTAATTTCTTGGGTACGTTAACCACTTCTCTACCGAATGTTATGCTGTGTGCGTAAGGCCTTTCTTTTCTAAAACTTTTGGCCGGTCACTCGCTATAGGAAAACTTGCGGGTTGTAACTTTCCTCGTACGTGCGTTCATGACGTGGTATCATTTGTTGGCATGTAGGCACAATAGTACCTAAAATTGGTTTGCGTCAACCTCGTAATCTGGGAAGGGAAGAACTCACTTCAGATTCTTTCATAACTTTTTGGAACAACTATAACTTAGGTACTGTTATGCATAACTGGTTTATACCGGTAAATCAATGGAAGAGGCAGAAACTTTGCGGACTTTATTTGTTTTAATTTTAGAAATTATTGCTTGAAAGCTACTATGTATTTTTATAAAAAAATTGAAGAATATGCCTGAAATCCAATGAAATATGATTTTGTTTTGCATCAGAAAAGTTTTCTTTTGTACTCAAGACCCCAGCTCTTCTTCCGTCGTCTCGTTTTCCCATGCTCCACTTATTTACCACTCACGGGTGTGTTTTGTGCCTAACGCTTCAAAGCAACACTTTCTCAGTTTTAAGTTTATTTGGAAGTTGTAAGCGCTCAAATATGGACTGTTTGCATTCTCCACATGTATCGGCAATTTTCTGAAAAAAAATTTTAATACCTTTGGCAGGTACTTACGTATACCTCATTATGTATATATCCTTTCTTGTAAAACTTTCTTTTACGTCTTAACTTCCGTTTCCTTATTACATCTCAAACAAGATTTTCCCCAAATTGAAAGCAACGTGAAAGGGATTTTNCAAATTGAAAGCAACGTGAAAGGGATTTTCGGATTCCGGATGCATATAGATCTATGCAGATCCTTATCTTTCTCGAGCCTTATTTATTTCTAATCCTTTGTTGTAAGATGGGGGCCGTGAGCCTTTCTCACTAAACACTGAAAAGAGATTTATTACCTGGGACTCGCGTCTCGCCAAGAGATACAACTGATATCCGAAATCCATTTTGTGGATGTTTTATATCCTTTTACGCCATTCTTTTTGTACGCATTTCACTTCACTTCTCATACGCAGATTTCCTTGTCGTAGATGTCTCCGTCCGATTACATCAGATTAGGAGTTGCAACTTTATGTGTATGGAAATCCATTTCTTGAGCGATAAAAACTTTTTGTTGTCAAAGTCGCCGATTTTTTTCGTTTTTTTACATATAGCTTGTTCAAACATTCATTATGTCACATCTGTCGTCTTGCTAAAAACCGTGCATGTAAAATGGGACATGTAGACCCTCCGAATTTTTGTTTACGCTCATACTGCCATCTAATCTACTTTTTATGTTTGCCACAAGCAAAATAGCAGCATCATCAGAATGTCCTGTTTTCTGCTATTTCATACTCATGCACTCCACTGTATTCATATCATATTTCATTTTCATATTAGGTTGATACCTAAATAAATGCGCATAGCCACGTAGTTTGGACGGAGAGTGAAACGCACAAAGAAAAAGTTAAAGTCGTCTATGCAGTAAGTAAGTAAGCCTATATTAACACTGGAGTTTCCTTATGTTCTGAGGTTACGCTAGGGCACTCATCTTTATTTATACGAAATTAGTCAAAAAAATAAGTTGAAAAATGTTTTATGCTTTAGCTCTGAAGTAAACAGTAAAAATCAATCCCGTGGATAAACACTTACGATTTTGACTCTTGAGACAGCTTTACGCTTACCGGAAACTGTGCTCGTGTTCGTATTTCATCATCATCATCACGTTCATTAAAAGGAAGCATTTACCCCCGCATTACCAGATCTTTCTCTCGAGACCATTGAACTGAAAACGAGGCACCAAACAATTTAGACATATTGTCATCGATCATGATGCGAGAGATGTCTTGTATGCTTTTATGCTTTCACTATTCTAATATCATTCTCAAGGTAAAGCTATCTAGCTTGTAAATTTTTTAATTCTAAACAAATTTTATTGACACAATACTCTCATGAAAAATATGCAGAGCTCCTATCCTTCGGTCGTCCTTGGAATTTTTCCTACACTTTTTGAATGGTCGAGGGTCTCTTCGTTGACAGTTATATGTATTTAAAAAATTAAAAGCAAACAACAATGATGAAGGTACCAGAAAAATTGCTCTGCATACAGTGGTAGTCATACAATTGCCCAAGTTGCTATATTTAACCCTGTTGTAAAAATATTGTTTCGGTTCAAATTAGTTTACTGTTCCATTGGCACTGAATACGACCTTTTGCTTTTGCACGTACGCCTTACGCACATGCGTATGATATCATTCCGAAAGTCTAAATGATAATGTAGGTTTTGTCATCACGAACTGTTGGTGAAAGAAAGTATATTTTTCATATTATCTTTTGTCAATGTAACGCTTTCCCTTTTTTCATCTTCTCAGTGGCCACAAGAGGACTAAAGCCACTTTTACTTTATTGCCTTGGCCTAGAAAAACGAATGGTGTATCTAGGATGAGATGAGCAGCGAAAAAAGAATTATGACGCTGTATTTAAGTGCGTGTAATAAGGGTCATAAAAGCATTCTAACTCATCCTTCCTTTTATATTTTATACTTAAGCTGCCCTCTTCAGCCAATCCTGTTTTATTTTCCAAGTGCTTTTACAAGTGCATCCCGAAGATAAAAGGTGTAGAAGAAGTACATTGATAATTTAAAAAATGTAAAGCAAACCAGCACAGGAGTGTTTTTACAATTTCTTATAGAGGACTTTGATTCTGAAACGTTTCTAAAAGTGGAGATGCCCACCACCTGCATAAATATTTATCTTGCATATATTTCAAGAGAGAAAGGCAGATACAGAGCATTTTGGCTTTTGCCAAACGCAATTCACGCATTTTTCTTTCTTTCACCAGAGCTTCGTTCCGTTCATTTTTGAATGGTGGCCCTGATACTTAGCTCCCATGTAGTATCCATCGAAAAGAATTTTTTCTTGTGAACTTCATTTACGCTGTCCAAAGCTTTACCACGCGTGAAATGAGAGGGCCAACATGATGAATATTATATATGCACATTTAAAAATTCTCATCCAAAAAGCTGCATAATTATACTTTAACGATGCTAGTTTATAGTTCATATTCATCAACTAGAGAGTGCGTATTTATTCGAAGAGTCCATCAGTACTGGTGCTCACTGCGAGAAAACATTAATTATTTATATGGAACAAAAGGATTGCCCCAAAACAAAATCTAGTATGTAGTTTGAAGCTGCATAAATACTGAATGAATCGAATGTGTGCATGCCCTTCTAATTTTCTAGACCAAATACAAATATACGAAGTATAGCAAAATGAGCATTTACTAATTGAATAGTGGTGGTAGGGGCGCACTTTATCTTGTTCTCTTTGTTGAAGAATTGAATTTTGTAAGTTTACTTGTACATAGTAGGTACTTCTGTGACAATATCACACCATGCAAAGTACATTGTCCGTACGAACATGCATATGCATAATTATGTAGTACATACATTACTTGCGTAAGATAGTTTGATCTTAATTAGATGAACAACTATAATGCTGACGAACCAACTTCCGTGAGACTACAATTACGAGATGCGTGCGCTCCATTTTTCTATCTCATTTACTTTCATTACTTCCGTTTCCAGTTGCGGCTAATCTAGCGGTTACGTTAGAAAAGTGTATAACAAACCCGTATCGCAGCTTCTGTTTATCTTTCAAGCACGAATACATGCATATATTTAGTCTACACGTAGCAAGAGTTTACGCTTTTTTTGTGCGTGTAGCGTGAAATGAATTGTCAAGTCCCTGTGAGAATATTTTCATCGAAGAAATCTGAACCAGGTCACCTAATTCATTTGTAATCACAATCACTATGTATTTACTCGCGTAAGATCTGGCTGCTAATTGTGACATGCATATGGATAAACACATCAAGCGGGCTCGAGGGCTGACGCACAGCCCCGCCGTGCTTATGTACGTGAATAAATCTGTTTTCTAGAAGAATCTAAATGTATTTCTCCAGCTTCATGGTTATCTAAATTGCAAGAAAATATACTCAAACTATCTGTTGCCTGAAATATAACACGTGGCCAGAATAGTAATTTGGTCTAATTGACTTGAGTAGAAATAGAAATGTGCATCTGGACAAAATATGCTATGCCATGCGAGTTAAACTTGGTAATGGCATTGACTTTGTTTTAGGACGACTAACGTTGATCCCCTGGATGAAGCGCATGCATTGTTTCGTGGAATCCTTTAGTGTTTGTTATCTTTCTATTTCCTCATTCTAAATATGCTCTAAAATTCGGGAAGCTTGTGATAACGAAGCCTGCCTGGATTAGTGGTTACATATTTACTTTCAGTTTAGTCCTTAATGGGCTCTTGTGGCCCCAAGAGGCTTATCAGTGGTGTTACATAATCTTAGGTACGGGTGGACATAGTAAATGATGTGTATCCAACGTGCAGAAAATGTTTTCCTCCTGCTTGCCACTCACCTTCTAACGGTGACGAATCCAAGGTGAAAGCTTATGCATAGATATTATTTTGACCTTTGGAAACCATCTAAATGTGTAAGTGCTCCGTGATAATTATGGGTACATTCATGTGATGTCAACAGTATAAATGGTTTGACATAGTACAAGGGATGGCACTTTTAGGTCGATAATGCTTGAAAGAGAAAGCATACTTTAGATGGATGGATAAATTCATGCATCTTAGGTAAATTATAAACGTGTGACTGGAGGGTCTTGCTCTTGCTCTTTTGAAGGGTGTTCTAGAAAAAATTCGGATTCGGATTGAAATAATGAAGACTGGCCCACAAAAAGCGTATTTGTATGAAATGTGTGCATGCATACGGCTTAATATAATAGATTCCCCTCTTTGATAAAATTTATAGGGGCTTGTAAAGCAAATTCAATAAAGAGGTTTTAACAACTTTCTGAAAATCATTATTACCACCCGTCGATTTCAGAGCAATCCATTTTTTTTGGCTCGAGACGCTGTAACTGATTTGTTTCGGAACTTCAACTGAACTTTGGAGACTTATTGTTAATGGTGTATGGTTACTTTTATATACAATATACACTGTAACTTTGCTTTGACCATTCCCAAATTCTCACTTCGCTCCTACTTAATTCAGAGAAATTATTTTTCCTTATGAAAACTCATAGTCACTCACGTTCTCTCAACAAAATGATCAACGTGATTGTAAAAATATGTATGCATTAGTTCAGTGGTGCTTTTGGGTCCAGTTGTTTGTCCTCATTGAAAGCATTTCTCCAGTATTGTCTGCTCCTCAGGGAAGGTACGTAAATGTTTTTTTTTAGAAAAGACAAAGACTTTCTGCGATCCATTATCTCTCATCTTTTTTGTTTTACGAGTACTTTTAGGTAAATCTTCCGGAAAAAAAGTAAATTGAAAAGAGAGTGCTTCGACAGAAAATTCGTGCTTAATCCCTTGAACTGTTATTTACATTTTCTTAGGTGTTACGTACCTATTTATCATTAGTGTATGACTTTTGACTAAAAATTTATTGAAATATTTTAAAACTAATAAAGCAAGTTTCGTGCATTTAGCACTAGGTCAAGAAAAGCTGAAAAAATACAGAAACAAATAATTGAAGGCGCTTTTCGGTTTAAAAAATTAATACTGCTCAATTTTCCCATAAAAGATTGGTATTTAATTACTTTCTACTTTCTTGTTTTAGCCATTCCATTCCAAATTGCTAATGAAAAACAAATCTGTTCTCTTTAAAAACAAAATGTGATTTTAAGCTTGCATCCATTTTCAGATTAAAATGTACGAGCGTCTAATGCAATATAAACCTTCATACGTGTTCATATAGCGCGTATCAGTCTTCAACGAATGCCTTCAGTTGAGACTTTAATTCAGTTCAGATGAAACTTGAAATGGAAAATAAGAAAAAAAAGTTACGTTAAGACCCAGGAAAACACTTGAAACGTAATAGTTTTCAAGGCGCTGATGTGCCCATTCACTTGTTACTTTATGACTTTCAAGAGATTCTTATTTTTCCTCACTACCTCCCAAAAAAATTGACATGACATGCCTCTATTCATACATAAATTCATGAAGGCTTTTCGCATGAGAAAGTCACATTTAGACTTCGCCCAAGACGCAATCCTTTGTCTACGCGTAGATATTACAGGACGCTTTTTGATCAGATACCTAGATGCTTTTTCTAGTCTCCTCTAAAGTAGCACTTCCCACAAGCTTTGGAGTTAAACAATTACATTATGTATTGGTTTTTCTGTTAACGCAAACCATGAATGAAATCTTTTGTCGTAGTTTTCCACACAAAAAATAAACCAAGGATTGACAAAAAAGATGAAAGTAGAGCTCATTAAAGTCACTCAAGTATGAAAGAGAACTCTACTTTATGTTTGCGAAATTAATGGCCAAATCATGAATGTTTACCTAATATCGAAACTTTATCCTCTTCTCCATCCTTGAAAAAATAATCCAAAGAGTTTACCATAATTACAAAGCAAACACAGGTCATGCTTGGGAGTTTATCATCAGACCATTTAATAGCATTGAATTTCCCCAGAAAAACACTTCAAACTAATGCTCTTCTCCTGAACAGTCGCGTCTGTAGCAGCGTCATCCGCTTTTTTAATTAAGCGTAGGTAAACGACAATCTTTACGCCACATGAAAATAGAATCAAAATAGAAATTAATCGGAAACTACGTATTTACGGTTTAAATAGACCATATATTTTCCAGAGGGAAAATAAATACGTCAGCTCGCTCATCTACATGTAGGAGGTGCGTATCAGTGAACTGTTGAACGCCTCCCAAAGATTCCAATTAATACAACTTTGTTGGTTTGGGAGAAACCTATAAGCACCTACTCACTTTTACAATTTACTTTCTTATGAATAACGTTTCCATTCATTCATGGAGCAATATTGGCTCCGAACAGGTTTATCTAGAAGAAATAACTTCCTTAGTCGTGAGTAAAATAAATGATGAAGTTTATAGCAACAGCAAAAAATAAGTATCTGTAAGAACTGGCAAGAACAAGGATATAAAAGTATATGAAGATTAATTTCAACGACTTTGTGCTGGATTGTTAGGCACACTATGATCATTTCATAGGCATAAAAAGTATGTACTGCACTGTCATCAACATGTGAGCTTCATTTTTTGTCTTATTCCTTTTCTTTTGTCCTACTTCTTAATTTTCTTTTTTTCCGATTGTTTCGTGAAACTGTGTGTATGCTGTGTGTAGTAACATTGTTATGCGGTGGCAGAGGCAATTTTTTTGGAGAAAATAGAATTGATTGCGTTTCTTGATAGGCCAAAGGAGGTTCTCATTTGGCTCGTGGCACCTAGAGCTAGTATCGAGTTTTTGCTTGTAAAAGAAACGACATGTTGCTTCTCCGTTGGAATATGAGTGAACAGAAAATGAAAAAATAAAGGATATACGTACATATTTTCATCAAAGCTTCCTTTTAGTTCCCACGAACTATAAGTTGAATTGCTTGCTTGTCAATGGTTCCTTGAGGGAAAACTGTCGAAACGAACGAGAGGAATGAAGTCTGGCGAAATGAATGGGATAAAGAGTGAGTGGCATTATGTAATATGTATAATATGCATTGTGAATCAGTTTTAACACTTCATTATGCGACCCTGGAATCGAACTTTTCCCTTCGGCGTGATTTAAATCATGGGGGAGTAGAATATTGTTTGAATGCTTGCTTGAAGAAAGAATGCTAAAATTGTCGAAAATTCTGACATGTCTTGAGAGTTTGACCTTGGTTGTTTTCTGAATCTAATGTATCACACACTACATGATGCATATATGTATGCGAAATGAAAATTATTTTTGGAAGCTGTGATTTGAGTATCTTGAACAAAATAAAATATTTTGAACTCTCTACGAAAGAGATTTAAGTGGAGGGCTTTGAAAATAAGCTTTGAATTTGGTTTTCTTGGATCATTTTTGTACTAAATAATTGGCATCGTTGTACTTTTTAATTAAAGTTAGTACTTATGTTTGTCTTTGAAAATTGAATCTCTATTGAGTGCCGAAATAGCAAAAAAGGGAAAACCTTTAGGTCTTTGGAAACGTCTTTGGTCGGGATTGAAAGAATCGGGAGAAAATAAGATTTTTCAAGAGAAATAGATTTGTAATTTTTTGTATGTTTGTGTTACTCGTCACACATAACTTACCAGTCAAGAAAATTAAGGTACGACCATCAAAAGATTGCGTACAACTAAAATTTGTGCTTAATGGTTATCATTTCGCTCAAACTATACATCGAAGTGTAGTACTTTATGCTTGATTTTAGTGGTTTGGACCCGGAACTTTCTCTTTTCAAGCCTGCTGATTTTTATCCCGATCGTATCAAGAAACAAAAAGGTTTCGGAGAAAGATTGATTATGAACATAAACTTGAACTTTATTAGAAAAAATACATCATTCGTACGCCCGATTTATACTGGTGATGAGTTTTATTTGGATACGTGCCATGAACTGAAACAGAGTTTCCGTGTATGTTGCGATGTCGCACTCATGTACTTATAAATCAGTTGGAAAGAGCATCGTCGCAGACTTATGGGGACAAATCGGGTCGATTTATGGCTCTGTCTGCTACAGCAAGTCTGGACACGGACAGTCGGTCTCTAATTCCATATTTACTAAAGCCTGTCATTTTTGGCTGGGAGAGATGAATTTTGTATGTCATTTCAGTTCGTTCGAAAGAGAAATGACATGCCTACCTATTCCATTTCTGGCTTGTACTTATCGTACGTCGTACTAACTTCAGGTTCAAGTTAGAAATAGATTATTTCTGGAAAGGACTTTGATTTGTGTGGTTCAATGGCCCTATGTAACAATTAGGACAATCCTTTCTTCCATGATGGAAAATTATACATAATTGATGTTAAAGTCCTATTAGCCTGGATCCATGAAAAATTGTTGGAAAGTTTTTTCCAAAGAATTCTAACCAATTTTCTTATATGTACATGAAATGAAACGAATCAAAATTTCCTTCCCGTATCACAATTCAAACAGTCTGCGAAGAGGATTCTCGGAAATTGAAGTTGGATTGTTGAACATGTGGGTTGGCCTAAAAATTTTGTCAATTTATTTGAGTAAGAGATACTCTAGACATTTTATTTTCTAAAAAATGGAGATAGATTTTCACATGGCATGCTTTCAAATCGGCTATGGTTCCTATACTACTACTGACAAGAAGATGATGATGACATGATGCAACATTCCTAGCTCAAGCGAGAGACCGACTTACAAGTCCATTGAAAAACTGAGATGCGTAAAAATTGCGTATTTCAAAGAAAAGAATTGAGCTGGGACTGTGAGATAAAAAGCTTTTCCTTCCCAGTGGAACGTAACCCAATTACCTCAAAAATGAATTTTTCTAGCTGTCATATGAAGATATAAAATGAAGAATTTTCATAAAAAAAAGTTGGACTACGTGCGTACTACTAATACATACGCACAACATTTTGAGAGAAAATCAAATCTCTTGTGTATTTAATGCGCGCCCTTCAATTTCTAAATTCAAGCTGTTTGTCAATTCAATGGTTTTCTCATGTCATGATATTTCTCTACAAAGGCTGAATTCGTTCTTATATGTTCGTAATATTATTCGTTGAAAACTTGCTGTAAAGGCGGTTGTATAATCCGAGGAAGATCTTGTTCGATTGCCTTCCTCTCAGATGTGATAGGTTGTCCAATAATAAGATACCTAGCTTCCTTTTATGGACCACTGAAAAATTAAAGCATGATGAGATGAATGACATCACAACTGCTTATTCTATTTATTTAGCTTTATAATATTACGTAGGCTTTTTACGTAATGCACACAACTTCTATTCTATACTGGGTTTGTGGAACTCAATCTTATTTCTATTTTTTGTTCGTCATCATTAGCATTTTCATGGACCATTCAGCCGTCCATTCATGTCCTACTTCCGTCTCAAGACATAACAATACCCACAGATCTTTAGCAAATCTGATTTTCTCAGAAGTAAACCGTACGTTACGATAATGAACTAGATTCAGATTTCAAGTGCATAACCACAACCGTTATACATTTATACGCTGTACTTGGCGGGGTGGGTGGGAGAGAAATGGTTTACCTTAGAATGTACTGAAGTCGAACTCGCAGAAAACCAAATATCAACAAGAGAACGTTATGCGTCCGAACTTTCAAGTACGTCTTTATTTTCAAGTGGAGCACAACAAAAGTTTTAACTTCACCGAACTATTTGTTTACTCAACTTTGTTGACTTTCTTGAATAGTGCCACGTAATTCTTTGGCGGGTTCAAAAGATTTTATTATGACGCGATAAGGAAAGGCGTAGACATGAACTACTACTTAACATTTTAATCCTGCTGGGTTTCCTTTTAAAACCCAACTTTTGTGGTGTGCATCGATGAATATGTGCATACCGGAAATTCATCCCTAAAATGGGCCTTTGACTTTCCTAGAAATACCTGTGTATTATTTTGATCTAAGAGACCAATGTTCCCACTCCCACACTTTATACTTGCTGCGAGCTGCGAATGCGGATAATGTTTTCCTTTTTCTTTGTGAAAAGTTAAAAGTTTTTACTTACTTCAAGCATTTAACTTCCTCCTTGCATTGTACATTTTTCCCCGTGGAAAGGTGCAAAATAAAAATTTCAATATTATAATACCTACCTAACCCCTTGAATCTTTTGCCACATACATCTACCATTCTTTAGTTGCCCCAAAACTGTCATTTAATTTAGTTTAACTCAGCATTTTTTGTCAAACTTTTTACCACTTACGGAGTGATTTCTTTTTACACAAAAAATCGGGTCGTACGAA
The DNA here is from genome assembly GCA_027744415.1 of Seira ritae. Lineage (NCBI taxonomy): Eukaryota > Metazoa > Arthropoda > Collembola > Entomobryomorpha > Entomobryidae > Seira > Seira ritae. Next base: position 12,696 of record JAHZNI010001405.1, on the reverse strand, counting down.
TCTTTTCCACTTTTTACTAGTTCGTTCCCTCCACTTTATCTACATGAAACCATTTTATATGTCCCATTTCCATCTATCCCTATCCCTACTTAACACTTTGGCAGTTGGTCGGTAGTCCAATCACAAGCCAAGTAAAGGGCTAGAACCTACCCACTTCATCATCATAACATAACTATAACCATGTTAGTAGTTAAATAAACTTCCCAAGTCCACACAACAATAAACTGTTTTTTCTCAACAACAATAAACAACCCCATCGGGTATAACGGTATAAGGGAACGCATGACGCAGCGAGAAATAGGGAAATGTTTTTCTTCATCTTTCAACACTACATAAGAGAAAGCATACTCCTAATAATGATATTTGTCAATACTAAAGAGAAACTACTTTTCTTGAAAACAACCCCACTTTGTCACGCTAGTTTATTGTCCGGTCAAAGACACCATTTTCTTTCTGTTGCCAAAATACAATTTTTCTCGCATCTATTTTCATTTGACAGGAAACGGTGAGGAATAAGGGAAGCTGGAGCTGGATGTCTATGTGTTAGCTTCCTCCTTTTCATATCCAAACGTACCCATTCGTTTTTCAGAGAAAGTAGCCTGCAGTTTAGAAAACATTGGACCTTGTCACTTACTTCCGGTCAGGAGTTTTGCGATAGTTATGCCCGTTGTTAAAGTATACCTATGCCAAATGTTTCTGCAATGACAAAAGAATGGAATACACATATCCGTTTTCGAAACTCGAATGCGGTCCTTTGTGCTTCATCATACGTAATCGTAACACTGATACTACTAGTGTCATCCGTGGAGATATGCTTTGTTGAAGGGGATTGTCTTTCTTCTCTCCTGCTTAAGTCATTGTAAGACTTCTCGACAAGAAGTGGGCGATTGTAATGTAAACTAAACAGAGCCAGTCCACCAAAAGCATTCCATTTTCTCTCCTGCATTTTTCACATGTTTGCTCACCTACTTTTTTCGATAATAACGAATGAGTCTGGTGCAGTGCTGAGCAGAAAGCTCTTCCAGGTAATTTCAGTTTGCTTTGTCATTCATACAATGAGAGTGGGATATGTCCCATTTTTATACCGAGACATTCCAGAAAAAGATTTGGTCAGAGCCATAGCCTTTGTCCATGTATGTATTATGTAACCCCTTTCTTTTGAAAAAGAAAGCTGCAGAGTAATCAGAAAATGTGGACTGTGGACAGACAGGCCGACACACACAAAAAAATACGTATCTTTTTTATTCGAAGTTATTTTAGTAGGAACGCGAGTAAAGACAATCTATAAAACAAATTGAGAAACTCAATTGACGTCTTACATGGAGACATTTACTAGGCCATCCATAAATTCTCGTAGTATCACTTCCTCCCTTTTGCTATGGTACACTCGTGGGATGATCGTGATGCAATGATCACGGAGATCGGGATCGCAGTGACCGTCATGCACAGAGAGACGCGTTAAAATATTTGAACTCTCCGGTCCAGTTCTGTAAGCTAACATTAGTTTGAAGCAACTGAAGGAGGATATATGCTTATTGCACTTTTTTGGGGTTAGTGGCAGCAGTAAAGTGTAAAATTTTCCATTATTTGCGTTAGGGTAAGTGGTTACTTTCTTCAAAAGCAAAGCAAGAGCGTGTACCTACTCGTGTCCAAGAAGTAGAAAAATTCATATACCTAGCCTAATATTCTTAAGCCAAACCCTGCACATTCAGAGCAGATATCAGTAACAAGAACATAATAGCACGATGGAAATGGATAGTGAAAGTAATGCAATCATTACGACTGATTGTTGCAAAAACTTAAAAGCCAGAAGTTTCACATTTCTAACATTGATATAGCCATTGGCAAAGACTCACAAAACTAAAGAGTATGGATTGGGAGACGCTGAAAATGATGTAATATTTTTTCGATCATAATCGTTCCAAGAACGTAATCTAGAATGATCACTGATCATGGAGCCTTAAGCTGGGTATACGCATGTGCATGTAGCCGTAGTAGGTATTTATTCTGTTCTGAGCAAGTACATTCATACCTAGGTTATGTGCGGTACTTACATGGATATCTTCTCGAGATGAATCAATAGACGGTTGTTTTAACCATGACACATGATAGGGGTGAGTAGGAGTGGATGTTTGTACTTCCCCACTGTCGACATCGTAATTAAACTTGAAACCTATCTTCTCCGGCCACAGGAGTTAATCAAAAACATTCTAGAAGGAAGAAGAAAATGAATGAAATAGTCTAAGAATGCTCAAACTAAACCTGAAGGCATTTCTCGACACTTCTGACTGACTTTACGAAAAATCTGGGACAGTCATTCACGTGATGTGGTCACACGTTTCATCTGAAGGTTTGGATAGTACGAGCCAAAATCTCAATGGAATCGAGTAACTACGTAATGAAGGAACTTAGTGCTAAATAGCAAACTGTTATTGACACGTGAGGTCAATAGAAATAAAACAAAGTCTACAAAAGGAATGCATATGTATGCAGTTGATGTCTGCTGACACCTGAAATAATAAGTTTGAACTTCTAAAGGCTGGATACTTCAAGGTGCTCATAAGCTCAAGGCAGGGAAAGATCTTTTCATGCGAAATTCTTTGAAAGAATCGCCAAGTAATCTTGAATTTGTATGTTCTTCTGAGATTTTCCAGAATTTGTAAACCTCGTCGTCCAAAACACAGTTCCATACTTTCGCATCACGCAGTTTGCTAATTTAATTCAAGGAGATCATTTTCACCAATTTAAAACAAGCATCCATTCTTGGTTCAGTATGAGAAATTCAGCTGACATAAAAAGGGGTAGCTTTGCACTTTGTAAGTGTCATAATTAATCACCTCAAGGGTCAGGAATATCATATTTTGCACGAGAGGGAAGAATACGAATTACCAAAATCCAAGTTAAATGGTTACGCCAGGTGTTGCTGTCTCGCCCATTAACAATCAATAAGTTCACCTTTAAGACTTGTTATTTTTCCGAAGAAAGGTAAATAACAAGCGGTTTATGTAGTTTTTTTTGACTATGTGCGAATAACAAACTTAATGATGTTTTCAAGGGTAGATGGAACGGACCGTTCAAATAAGTAATGACTGACATATACTTCAAGGTGGAAAGATATACATACAAGTTTATTTGAAGGTTTTAGCCTGGTTAATACCTCTGAGGGGAGAACATTATCAGGGCTTTACTACTGCCGTATAGGTCTGCAAAGTGCAATTAACATTGTTATTTCACCAGTCTGTTCTGGAGCCAACTGGAAACCTTTCGCGTGTATGATCGATTCTTTCATTTCGTTGCTTACGAATCTTGCGATTGACAGGTTGACTGCAATACTCAAAAAAAACTACAACGCATTTCATTTTAACCGCAATAAAAGGCATTAACGATAAGTACACATAATGGGTGTGGATTCTCTTGGAATCGAATGAGTCAGTCGTGAATCGGCGCGGCCTGTGGTGACAGCGATTTGAGAACTTGTCGAAGGAATTCGGAGTTCCATTTTCAAGCCTACGCCTCGTATTTGGGGTAAAAGCGCCCTAATGCACACCCTCATATGAACCAAGTAACGAACCAAAAAACAGAAGATTGCTTTGGGCGAACAAAAAATCCTTAAGTAAATAAATGATAAAATGTGTATCCAATTCAAAAAGCCTTGCAACGTGCCTTTTTGTACACATCTGTAGTTGAAAATCAAATGTTTTTTTGAATACAAAGATGTGAAAAATGATGGAATAAAAAGCATATTTTAAAAATGGGCGGATTTCTGATATTTGCTCGCAGATTTCCAGACAATTGATTTCGACAAGAAATGATTGTGAAAGTTAAGGCTTCTATCATATGTCGCAGGATCTATCGCGCTCAGTTCTAATGCATGCATTTATATATGTCCTTAGGAAACTAAGCCAAGCACACCAGTCTTTTAAAAGAAAGTTGATTCCAAGAATAAAAGGCACAGCTTAAAACACGCTTACTCTTTTGTATTTGTCCATATATAATTTTCTTGTTTCTGAAAGTCCTCTCAATTTTTCTGGCAAATGTAAGCTCAAACAAGAAAATCACGTTGATTCAAAGAGTGACTCCGAAATAGGAGCAAGATTAAGTAAGTAGTATGCACGATGAAAGTACGGATTTATGAAGAATGATGCAAAAACCGAAAAATCTTTTGCTCCCATGTACGTACAAAATCAGCTTGAATTATTTCTGTAAGATTTGTAATTATTAATACATTACCTTATTAAAGACCACAAAACGGCAAAGAAAAACTATTGGAATAGGTTGGAGCGTCTGAGGTTGGTTTGGATTGCACAAGCTACATATATCCAATGTAAGTTTCCAATACAAAGGTCAGTCTCACGGAGGCCGATCGCAAAGCTACGTGCAATCGACCTTGAAGCAAATTAAAACTTGTTCTTGATGAAATATAGCCATTTGTTGCTTCTTCGACCACTTCTCCACAACTTTCTCTTGTACAATATCATATTGCGAACCAATCCATTTAAATCATCCTTGAAATTACCGCTCACCTCTACAGTCTCAATTCATCACTTTTTAATTCATGCCATGTCAGGTTTGACTAGGTATATGTTCATACAAAAAATTGATTGATCTTTGTTTTTCTTTCATGCCTGTGATTACCCTTGAACTCTTTCGAGCAGAAGTGTTCGGATCACCGAGTATCAGGTATGTTCTCTTCTTTCGCATTCTATTTAGGCATGTATGTTCAATTGCTTTCAATTGATTGCATTCGTAGGTGTCATGTCATGCTCATTAAATCTATTTCTTGCTTAAAGATAAGAAAACGTACAGCACATTTGCCCGGACGCTTCCTCCGTCAAGCAAGGTCTCCAAGTCGGTTGTAGCCCTACTCAACCATTTCAACTGGAAGAAGGTTGTACTGGTCGTTTGTCACTCGAAGAAGGATCGCGGATACGACATCGTAATCGATGCTTTCACGGTAAGCTTTATTTTTGTTTATTCTCGGCATCTATAAATGGAGCTTTTTTACATTATGAAACAAGTAAAGTGACAACGATAAGCGGAACATAAATATATTAAGGCTTCACGAGAGCGTTGACACAAGGAGAACATTGTAATTTCTTTCATGTTACATGATGTTTGAACATGGTCATGACGCATCCTCTTGCATCAAGTAACAGTAATATAGTAATAATAACTTTCATCCTGTCATGTCACAAGAAAAATCCACTGCGATGATTGAGTGAGTGGGCTGTTGAAAGAGTACAAAATCGGTAAATAAACCATTCCTCTCTTTCCCTCAGTAAGGACATTGTCCTCGTGATGTACATATGCATATTATGAGGATAAGTAGAGGTGAAAGTTAAAATAGAGGACAAAAATAACGCGCTCTACAAGATGAGATCTTAATATTCATGAAAGGGCACATGATGTGGAGCCTATTGCAGATGCTGAAGATTTTTATGGAAAAGTGATCATGATCATGATGATGACTATGCGCCTTTTAATTGCAGAACTTGGCAAAACAAAAACAACACAACATTACCATAACTGCAACCTACAGCCTCCCCGACTACATCCCTGAGGATTTTTCTGAGATGGAGAAAATTGTGAAGGAATCGCTGTCACGTACAAGAGGTAAATTGAAACTCGACCATGTTCTTACTCTCTAGGCTTACCTAATCATGCCTTTGAGCCGGAAAAGACCATTTTCCCCATTTGCATAGTTTGTTTCTTTTTGGGAAGTTGTGTGTATGCATTGGCATTAGATCGAATGCGAAACTGAGGGAGAAGAACAAAGCATCGACGATCATAAATTGAATAAAGGAAGAACTCATTTGTCTCCGCATCGTAGGGTTGGATTTCTGGTTTTACGTTCCAATGATGATGTGATTAGACCAGGGAGATAAAGAAGATGAAAATTGTATGCAAGACAATTTGGATTGGAGAGACTCTCTTAAAACAATAAGGCTTAACAGTGAAACGGATACAATTGCGACGGTGAAGTAGGATATGTCGAAATTAGAAATGGAACTGATGATAAAATCAAGCTTTATGAGCCATTTCCAATGGGTTTTGTGTCGATTTATTGACACAGATTTCCAAGTTTACAATTTTCTATCATTTTCTTTTAGATTTTAGCTTATAGAGGTGGAAGTAAACAGTTTTATCAAATCCTCTCATTTGTCTCAAAATGTTGACAGTATTGATATGTGCGTGCTTTTTTACTTGGTCGCATCGAGTTGGTAAAATCAAGTTTCATTTATTTGAAAGCGTATTTTCGCGACACTCAATCTATTCCAATTATTTTGATGGGCCAATGACTAGATGCCAAATATAATACCAAACTAGATGCCTAGTACTCCTAATAGCGTGGAGATATGTACATATGTATTTAGCCTTATTATGCAGATACATATTACATTGGTTATATACATGCATAATTATGTCTAGTTCATTCAAATCTGTTAAAGCCACCCAGTCCCATTAGATATGCCCAGTGGATGACTGTAATCATTAGAATCGGGAGCTCTTGGTTTATTTTCAAAATACGTCAGTATAAATTAGGTCACATACATCTATTGCGCTAAATACTGCTGTGATTTGACATATTGGAATTTTACAAATATCATCTTCGTGATTTGACATTAAGTGGTTCCTGCGGGATTATATTTTGAAGCGAATTTAATGTTGGATGTTGGAATTTTCAATATTAGATGTATGTATTAATCGTTCGGAGAGTAATTCAATTTCAAAGTTACAATCGGGCCGAGAGCATTTGAATTACTTTTTTTTTTACCAACACTATACCTGGTTCATGCACAGTGTTTGCAAATAAGAGTAAAGGGAAAGAAGATGTTAAATGAAGTTTAAGAGCTTTATTCATTCAATGCTTTCGTTTATTTCACTTTGTCTATCTTTATCACATTTAACAATTCGAATTTGAATCTTAGATTTGAAAATGTATGTATGCAAACACTATTAACATAGGTAACGTATTGCTATATAATTTAACTTGAAGGATTTGTCTTCGAGAGGTTTTCAAATGGAGATAATCTCAAAAGTCTAAACCCGAGCTTCAATAATTGTGAAGCTTCTTTGTCTTTTGTTTCATATTTACTTACCACTAGCGCTAACTTTCCGATTTATCTATGAATACATAGCGTTTCATACGAAATAAAAAGGAGGAATTGAGGAAGAGAAAAGTTTATGAGATATTTTATGTATGTGGCTAAAGGGAAGGAATGTTTTTAGTTCATTTATTTATTCGAAATGAAAAAATAACAACTGTAATAAAACTGCAATGCAATGTGCAAAAAAACTTTGTACTCTCTCCAAAGTAATTTAATGCTGACAGCCACAATACAAAATAAAGTGAGGGGGTTTGGCTTCTTTCTCTGGCTTCTGGGTTCGTTCGTAGAATTGCACTTATTCTCTCCGCCGAAATCATATATTTACCAAGTTTTGGACGACTTTAAAGATCTACTTACGCAACATTTTAAGCTTCGTCTTATCTTTGTTTATTTCGTGGAACACCCTATTTGAGCCCCAGTTGAAAAAAAGAATGATAGGCTTTGGTGTTTTTTGTTTCATAAATTCTTTTTTAATTTGGATGCAATTAAGAGGTTGAGCTTGTTTTCAACTTCCATTCAACTCTGCAAAATGCATTCTTGCGTTGAAAACTAAACTTTTTGTAGGCAATGAGCAATGTTTAGAAGAGCTGATTATTTCATTTTATTTACTTGCAAAAGAAATTGAAATTGGATCGAAAAATGTAAACAGTGGAAACTGGGATAGTAGTTGAATTTAGACCATGCCGAATTCTATTTACATGCATACTTACATGCGCAGTATTCAGTATTCCCAGAAGGCCTACTTTAGTAAGTTCAATGACAAAATATTTACATGGCACTTACACTATCAAAGGCCTGAATAAATATTATTTTCTGCAGTGGAGAAAAATTCGTTGAAAAAAATTGTAAGACCGCTAGTTAAATAAATTAATGATGATTAAAATTATGTCGCAGTGTACGTCTTCATCGGGGAACACTTAGCTCTTGTGCACTTAACCAGGGCTCTGGCAAAGAAAAGAGCTTTCGATAATGGCGAATACATCATTATTTCGATGGATGACAAACTCAATACTTCTGGACGGTTTTTTGATGTTGGTAAGTCTACCCTTATTTAATGAAAGTTAGTTTAAGTTTGTATGAATGTAAACCATATTTTGAAGTCATTTCATTATACATACGTATAACTGTACTATAAATGTATACTCATGGATAACGATAAACTTTTTACAAGCTACTTTTTTAATTAACATTATTAAACTATTAGCGGAAGTTGCTCTAAACTTTTTCTGAATGAAATCTAAAATTTTTGAAAAGCCGACATTGTTTAAGTCGATCATTTGGTTTTCGTTTTGTTACCACACCACAGCCACAGCAAGGGGGAAAGTTGAAAACCAAAGTTGTGATTCAATAAAATATATAAATGTTACATAACGTGTCCTAAATGACGGAAGGAACTGAATGAAGATATAATGCAAACTTTATGAACTATTTCATTTAATTAAACTTGTGCACTGCCATACTTTTGGGTTTTATTTTGACGGCCCAACGATGTAAAATACCTTTTAAAATTCTTCTAACTTTGAATGACTAACCACACTGGACTTTTTGTTCATATTAGGCTATCTCGACCCATATTTGAATACCACGGAAGATATGATCAAGGCATACCGATCCGTTTTGAAGCTGATCCCATCAAACCCCCAAACTCGCGAATTCGGGTAAATTCTCTTGAAACAAAGTTGATGGAATTGAATAGCATGAATTAAGTTCAAAGTGTTGAAAAGGAGTCTCTCTGGCCTTGTGTACTTTTCAGGGATGATACAAAACAGAGAATAATGAACTACTCTTCAGAACTGCCGTTCTGCGCCCCATACAATAAATGGATATTCAAGGATCCACAGGTAAAGATATAAAGGGCAAAATCAATTAGCAGTGCTTAATTTCCTAATTAATGAAGCTGTATTTGGATTGACTTTGTTGGACCCTGAAATATCACCTTTCAGTTTTTTTGTAATCAATGCTTAAATATTTAATTTTAGGTGAAAAGTCTCTTTCCGGTGGAAGCAGCCTACTTGTATGATGCCGTGATTATATATGCCCGAGCTCTTCATGAGGTGCTGGAAGCTGGAATTGATATAAGGAATGGAACTGCAGTGTTTGAGCGGATCCGTTCTCGTTCTTATCATTCCATTCAAGGTTTTGACGTAAGTACAAATCTTTTGAAGCAATACTAGTGATGTAATTAATGGTGTAGCTTAATTGTAAACAGACAATCTCGTGCCATCATCAATTTCATCATGTAGAGGCATTTTGCCGCAAAGATGGCAATTTTCTCCTTCTATTTTACTCTAAAAGATGTGAATTGTGTGTGAAACTGTTGGATCAAGGTCATTCAGGATTTAGGCTGCTAAATCACTTTGAGGGAAGACTGAATTTCTTACCTCTCGGTTTTTTATATCCTTAGGTTAGCTTATGAAAGCTAAACAGTTCTACAATTTTTGGGAATTCGACCAAAAGTTCAAGTTAACGAATAAGGAACAACCTGTTTCTTTCGCATTCACTATTTCGTTATTTTTCTCAGCAGAATTTTCGTTGATGCTGCCGATAAATGAAATAGATATTCAACACGTGCAACGGGGATGCATGAGCAAATTTTAATAATTTTCCCTACAATTTAATTGGTTTAAAGAACTGGTGGTGGTGGATTGAGATGAACATATGTTACCGAGCGAGGAAAACAAAATAAAATTTTAATTGCATCTTTCATTCGAATCCCATCAACATCAACACTCACGCATTCTGTGCAGTTCAGTCTTTTTCCCTTAAACAATAGTCTTTGTTTCCCAACATTTTTTGAATCCTTTCTCTTTAAAGACCTCGGAATCTCGGAAGGCGAGACTCATTATTTTAGCCAACCTTTATTATATGTATTTGTTCTTCGCATTTTCCCTCTCTGGCTCGACGCAATCCCTTTTTCTTTTCTAAACTTTCCTAAAAAGCGTATAGCCATTTTATGAATATAGTTATGAATATATTGCTCGTGTTCCTCGTGTTTTTCAAGGTTGAACAGGTTCTAATTTTCTAATGAGAACTAAACATTTCGGAGTGGAATATGAATATTTAATATAGATGAAACAATAAGAAATTTAATACAGCCTTGTCAATTGTTCTAGCACATCTGCAACTCTACTTTTGCTATTTATTTAACTTTTAAAAATGGTGGAAGTAGCATGCCTGGGTACGCACGAATGCTCAGTATTTTATTACATGAGGGGAAAAAATCTTTCACTTTGCCTTCACTACCTTTCATGGTGAAAGAACCAATCGAGTTGCTAACATCTTCCGTTTCACATGTTGTTTACCCATCCGAAAAGAGTTGAAAAGGGATAAGAAAAATAAAGAAGGAATGGCAAATCCAGAAATCGAGCAGGAAAAGCTCTGAAGCATGGATTAACTTAGTTCTAGAGAAGAGTTTTTTTGTTAATGTAAACACACAGAGAACGGAAAATCAGGGGAAAGTAGGAAGTTAGTGAAAACCATTTCTCCGTGGAATTAACACTTCACTAGTAGTGGAACCCAAAAACTTTTGAGACTGCCATTGACTTGGCTGAATCTGGGTAGGTTCCGAGAGCTTATTCTCAACTCGCCAGGGAGATGCTTTCTCTATAAAAATTGCAAGGCATGAGCCACTAACCAATTCTTTCTCTTGTACCAAGAGACATCAACATGGTACACTTTGATGACATGCTAAAAAGTTACAATAATGTCATTGACATTGCATTTCCTTTGTTGTCTCCTCTCCTATATTTTGATGAAAGGCATGGTGTTCTATACACACGCAGAGGGAAACAAAAGGTTTTTGTGGAAGTAAAATATTTTTATGAGAAGAAAGTAAAAATCAAAGATGCTTTTGTCTACTTTCTTGATTGGGTTGAGAGCTGATTTCTATTAATAATTTATTTATTGTGTAGATGCACTGAATGCGCCCGACGAAGAAAATAATCCTTTACTTCGTCAAGCGTTTGAATGGAAAGAAAATTGTTTCGAGTTTTTAAAATATCGAGTGTACGACCGAATTTCTTTGTCGAATCCGTCTTTCACATGAATCAAACGTGTCTAAGTTAAACGTGAGTTACGGGTCTAAGACCTAAAACCTAGTCTGATTCATTTCGCGACAACAATAATAAACAGACATACTAAAATTAGCAATGCTGAAGTGAAAACTAATTAACAAATGGCCAGACTTGCATACGTACGTAACCCATTTCATTGGCATTGACAATTATCATTATAAAACAATTGGAAAGCCAAAGAGTCCAAATGTAGATACATGCTGTCCTTATGTGATGTGACGTAAAAGTAGGTTCGACTCGATTGAGCACATAAAATTGTGGTCGTGGCCGACTGAAATCCCCAAGTTTTCATTGTGCTGCTGCAATTCCATAATATTAATTACTTTCGCAGTATCCGATCGGGCCCCCGGGCAAAAATGACATGAGTAATATCCAGATTCCAGATGCTTGAAATGATCAACGGCATCTCAATCTCATTACTAGATATTACATGTTTAATTAGATTTTCAGACAATGTCAGTCGGGTCTCGTGGATCGGATCTAACTTTCTCCACAGCAGAAGTTCAAATGTGTCCTTGGCAGTTTAGCACCAGAGCCAGAGCTTTTAAAAAGCTGTTTCATCTGATTGAACTAGACTTGAGATTAGGGATTTCTAGGAAAAAATTCCTTTCCTTCTAAAAACGTCTGGGATCTATCACTGCCCCATTAGCTTCAGCTGCTCTCTCGTAACCTCTTTTCTACATAAAAAGCAAACTTTTTCACGCTCCGACACTCCACTGCTCGTGTAATCTAATTTTCGCAAAACCCTTTTTCACAAGCACGAATTTCCGTACCGAAACTAGGCTTTCGGAAGTGAGAAAGGAAGAAGTGTTGCAACTCTTTTTTCTGCACTTTATTTCTCTTCTAATCTTGTATTATGTACCCTTTACCTCTCCTTTTGTAGGTGATGATGGACGAAAACGCCGATGCTGAGGGGAATTACACGGTAGTTTCACTCCTTCCCGTTCAAGACGACAGCAACGAAATCAACGAGTCCAATACAAGTGGCAAAGACATCTATTCCTCGCTCTACAACTCTGAAGGAAGCTATGACGAATCCAATCCCGACTTACATCCGACGTATGACTACTGGGACCCCCTGAAGAATGCAACTGTCAGGCTGACCATGCAACCTGTTGGTTTCTTCAAGCAAAGCACATCTACTTCTTTGTCATCGTCCACCTCCGCGCATCCGTCATCACCAACCTCCTCCTCGTCTCTGGGCACTACCTTTGGCTCATTAATCGTGAATGGGTTTCATGCAAGCGGTGCCTCCATAATAGGCTCCTCTAAGATCAATCAAAATGGGGACGGTAAACACGCGAACATCAATAATAACAACAACCATGTGGATAAATTGGAAACACCTGCAGATGACATTGCCGTAAGTGGTGTTTGCGCTTGCTTTTGCTTGCCTTATTGCCTTTTACAAGTGAAGTTCTTCATATTTTTTTTGCTTTCCCAACAACATGATTTCAACATGTTTCCAAGATAAATACTCAGTCACGCAAAACAACGTGTTTCATCATTGTCAC
>JAHZNI010001404.1:0-20748 GCA_027744415.1 Seira ritae | reverse complement strand
CATTTAAAACTGTGTGTTATGTTGTGTGTGTGTACTCTAGCTCTGAAAGGAGTTTATTTTAGTAGAAATGATGATGGTGCTTTTTAAAGCCTCTGGCTCTGGCTTTCGCTCTTGCTTGGCCTTGCCTTTTCTCCAAAATAAAATGTGAAGTGAGCGAGTCCAACTGAGAGAGTCTTATACCTCTGATGCATTCTAGATAGAGAGAACTTTCCTGTCCTCGCCGTGTAAAAGAGTCACTTATTTGCTCACGGTAAGATAAAAAAATCTCTTCTGTGACTGTTACTGTGACTGAGTGTGTGGTGGTGGTGGAGGTACCAGCACCAGTACCGACGACCGACTCAAGAAGGCATTAAAAAAGTGTGCAGTGAACGTGATCATGATGATGGTGATGTTGGTCTTGTCTTGGTAGTATGCATGTGTGTATACACATATGCCATACATACTACCTATCCATCCGTATCCATTCCATTCCCTTGGAAAAAAATATTCGTTAGATTAGACCTTATAATGTATTTTAGTGTCTTGAGCCAGCTTATGCTGCTAGATGCTGTGTGGGTATCAGCACCAGTACCGACGACCGACTCAAGAAGGCATAAAAAAAGTGTGCAGTGAACGTGATCATGATGATGGTGATGTTGGTCTTGGTCTTGTCTTGGTAGTATGCATGTGTGTAGTGTGTATATATGCCATACATACTACCTATCCATCCGTATCCATTCCCTTGGAAAAAATATTCGTTAGATTAGACCTTATAATGTATTTTAGTGTCTTGAGCCAGCTTATGCTGCTAGATGCTGTGTGGGTATCTCTTTCCTCAAATTCTCAGTGTTTTTTAGAAACTCTCCGGGTCGTTCCTTTCACACGGATTTCTGTAGGACTCCTCCGACTTGCAATTTTTCCTCTCTGAAGTTGCTTTTTAAAAAGGAAGGAATCTTTTTCTGAGAGAAAACTTTCACTCTCTCGTTGTAGCATATAAGCATAGCATTCGCAAAGTCGCACGTTTCTTCACTCTTAGTTTTGCAACAAACAACAATGAGCACACTAGTAACGAGTTTTTTACTTGGAGCTTCCTTTCTCAGCAGAAAGAAGAAAGAGCTAAAAAGAACTTGCAAAGCAATGGTGCAAGTGTGATGATCACAATGATGAGATGGGCTTTTATACTATAGTATCGCAACACAGTCATTCAGTAAATTTCGTTTTGGGGTAAGTAGTAGGAGCAGAAAAGGGAAAATTGGTAGTAGCGGAGAGAGAAGCGTCAACCATTCTTACTTTCTTTTTGAGAAGATAGACAGGCCATAGGAGAGAAACAGCATGTGCGGATGAAATGTATGGAAAAGTTTTCTTCAAAAACAGGATGAAACAGACAGAAGCAGCCAGCTGCAGCTGTAAGAGTCAAGGAGAATATAATGCTTGAAAAAAAACGAAATATTATTTTCAAAAGCATAACATAATCATAGAGGGCTAATGTGTACATTCATATGGAGGCATTTTAGTAGTTTAGATTGGGGAAAATGGCAATCGTCTTGTCTTCTTGAGTACCTAAGCCTTAGCTGAACGAGCTTGGAAAGAGAACGTAAAGTGGCATAAAAGAAGGAGACATAAAAATGAGAGCAACTATGCTATAATGCTCGTTTCTTTCTGTGTGGATGCTAGAGAGATCCATGGAATGAAAAGTAGATTCATCTTGAGACTTTCTGGAGGAGCACGAAAAAGAGAGGCAGGAGGAACAGGAAGATTAAAATAGGCCGTTTACAATGGAAGAAAAAAAGAACAAGTCCTAGCAAAAAAAGAAGATGATTGTTTTTTATGTAGCTTTGGCTTGGCTATGTGTGCAGTTCCACTTTGCACGAAGACGACGATGTGGAAGAAAAACCACAGGAGTGGGAGTTAGAGTCCGAGGATAGTATTCCAGGAGAGGGAAAAGAAAGTAAAGAAGGAAATGGAGAGAAAGTAGAAGAAAAAATATTGGCTCAAGTTTTTGGGAAGGAGTAGTAGTAGTAGGAGTGCATTAATGTGTGTACATATAAGAGACTGCATGTGTACATAGGCAGATGGATGATGAGCTTGATACAATCTAAATATGATTGTGTACACTCTATAAAAATAAAGGAACGAGGTTTTATACTCTTTTCCGTTTTTTGCTCATTTAAGGCGAAAAACAAGCAGGGCGATGATGATGATCATGAGAGTATGCCAAACATGTTGGAGTCTTGTTTCGGAGAAAGGAGAGACAGAGAAAAATGTATTATGGGGAAAAGACTGGAAAAAAGGGGACGAAGAAAAAAATTGGTGTGAGGACTGAGGAGAACAGAGGGAAAACAAAAGAAAAGGAAAAAGAAATGAATGTGGAGTGCACGCAAGACAAGCACTTTAACTCTTCTCTATTCGTGCATGCCATGCCGCTTAGGAGATGGATTGTAGGCTTTAACTGAAGTGGCAAGTGGTCGCTTCTGAACTTAAAACGGAAGGCTTTGTACATGCTCCATAGTACACATTTTTTAAAGGGCTCGGGTCGGATATGTGCCCCCGCATTCGATTTATGAAAAAAGAATTTGCGAAGAAAAGAAAAAAACAAAGTCGAAGTTGATATTTTAAAAACTGGTTTAAATGTACTTGTTTATTTAGTTAAGGAAAGGATGAGATGGACGATCGACCCGCTTCGTGATGGTGAAATCTTGTCCAGTCCACAGTCCAATATGGCATCAGCCAAGCAAGGCGATAAGCGATGACTTTTTCATGAACATACATTCATACATATCGCATGGAAATGTTCGCAAAAAAAACATTTACACAACAGCAACAGCAAATAAACAATAGAAGAAAATAGGTACATTAGCCAGCAGAGAGAGTTGAGGGAAGATCGAAAAGTGGCAGATGTGAATGGCAACTGGGTCGTCGGGGTAGAACTAGAATTTCTAGTCATTTCTCATCTGGAACACTATATTCTACAAATCAAGTCTCAAAAGCAACCGTGAGCTTTGGAAAAGCGTAAAAATCAATTCCCCAATAGAAAATACATGCATGCATGCCAGTATGCATGAAACGAAAGCTCGCATTCTTTGAAAGATACCTAAGTAATATGTACATATGCTTCGGCTTCGGGCATGAAAATAGATGTTATAGAGCGTAAAAAGTTGTACAGAACTTGATAGTATGATGAAGAAGATGATGTGATGACACTTTATTTTCATGCATAGAAAATTACCTCGTTCCTCAAATCATCAGAGAAATGCCTTCATCTACTATCCTCATACCTATACCCGAAGCGAGTGCAGAATTACGACTATGACAGTGCGAACGACAGATGTTCCACCCTGAAAGGTGGGAGAAGAAAGCAAATACATATTATAGAGATGTGAAAAAAACCTTTGATGTTACCAGAGCAGAAGACTTGAAATATTTTTAATGCTTAAGAAATCACCTATGCATATGGCAATGGGATACCTAGATCTGATCAGAAACCAAGCCAAAAACTGGGATGATGATGGTGATATAATGCGATTATATTATTCATATTTTTTTCCAGACCAAATGGAAAATAACAAAGTGAGGAGAATGCCGAATGGTGAACTTTCAATCACTTACATACCATAAGTCTCTTTTTTCTTGTTACTACTCTTACAACTCTAGAAGTGGAACGACATATGGCCAACATTCTTTTTTCACGAGAGTCCTCTGAGAATAAAAAAATATTCTCTGAATTTCTAGAACTTTTACAATCGACATGAATTATAGTTGGTAATCAAAACATCATAATAATATTCTTTCCCATTCATTTTCCTCTCTAGAATCGCATCACATCGATGAAGGTACAGATAGAATGTACTTATAAGTATGATGATAGATGGACGTGGGAAAAATTGATTTTCCAAGTTCCTTTTCCAGGGAAAAAAGAATTCTTTTCTAGGGAAAATGGAGACATTTATGACTATCACGATCAGCGGAAAAGATGATTGCTTACTACATTTTTCAAGCCTTTTCCCATTTCAATTCCCAAAGTCTCAAAGTGCCTATTGTCCTTGGCTTTATTTCCATGGTGCTGCAATCATTAGTTCCCACCACCACCAACCGACGAACGACTTTATACCTTTCATCGTCATCGCATTCCATTGTCGTCGACACCTTGATGCTGATGCTGCTGCCTGTAAAGCGGAGGAGAAAGAACAAAGTCGAGCGTGTTCTTTTCACGGGCTTGAGCCTATGAACAAATATACATCTCATATATCTGCTGCACACTTTACTCAAGTGTTTTCACCAGAAATATTGGAATTGAAGGCTTTTTCTGTATCATCGAGTTTCAAGTGGAAACCCGGATCCGATCCGGATAGGATATGCGGATACTACTAGGGATGGGAGACAGAGAAAGAGTCAGTCAGAAAAAGAAGAGAGATCACAGATCCATCGCAGCACTCAGTAGAAAGTGGAAGGGCTAATAAAGGACCATCACAATTCAGCCATGCCATACATACTACATACCCGTGTCCGTGTCATGTCCTCCTCTCACTCATTTCCCTCCTTGTTTTCCCTTGCGTTATCGCAATTTTTTCTCGGTAGCAGCGAGAAAGAGTAAACTTTTTAAAGGGAATTTTGTACACGAAATGCATGCAAAATAGGAACAAACGCTTAAGAGATAGATGTGGAATGAACAGATTGCTGCTGATGCAGCTGTTGTTTCCCTCCTCCTCCTTCTCTCTGACTCGATCTCACCCTCACCACTACATACTACGAAATATTTTTTTTTGCTTCTGATATAAATAATTCTCCAGTTTTTTGTGTGCTGGTACCCGGACCATACAAATTCCTATTTCAGTTTTGTTTGTTGCCGTAAAAAATTCTGCTTAGAAAAATAAATTGTGTCGTGTCATGATCATCATCATGATCATGCTGGATACTATTACTTCAACTTTTTGAACTAGTTTCTAAGCCGAAACCATGGATCATGATGATTACGTGGATGACGACGGTCGATTCGAGTCCGAAGTGGGTTGGTGTATCGTATGTATCCTATATATGGAAAGAATAATGTTGCGAAAAAATCACGATCTTCGTCTTCTCTAGTCTCCTTTTTTTACTTTTTAGACTTTAGATGAGCTTGATTTTTTTATTTAAGGTACGTATGGATTAAGAACTACTGCTATTTATTCGCATTCCTGTACTGTCGAAATTAGATATTTACGTTCTGGAAAATAAATGCTTACTTACGCTTCAAAAGATAGGCCTATTTTTTATCACATCTTTTTAGGCCACGTTTAGAATGAAATTGGCTGAGGAAAAAGTTTTTCAACTTCTTTACTTTCATTTTTGTACCTTCAGAAAAAAAACAGGATGAAGTCAGGGAAAGAGCCAGGGCTTTGCTCCACCGTGCTTTTTTGTATGGTTTTATTTCATTTCGCAATGTCTGCCTTCACATTAGTATTGTACTTTTCCTCTAGTGTAGACATGGCAGGCAGAAATAGGGAATAAAAAAAGAAGCATTACAAGAGCATTCATCATGGTGTCACGGAAAGGAAAACTTACGGACCAAGTCAAAGAGTGTGTAATAGCCTTGGCCAAAATAAGTCATGATTTTCATTATTTAAAAATCCAAACTTACTTTATGGCGCCTTGCCCACGTGCACGTAAAAGTTTTGTAATACTCAAGTAATTATTAAAATTCAAAAAAAGCGCTAGGTCCTGGTCCGGATTTTTTTTAAAAAGGGACAAAACGTACGTGGGCGGATGGGTTAGCATGATTTGTGGGAAGCTAATAAAAACCGCATAAAATTCTAAATGAAAGGAACCCTTATTTTTACGGCGTCATAAAAAATATAGTTAATAATAATTACGTGAAGAGGAAAGAATTTCATTTTCATTTGGTTGTAGAAAAAAACTTTTCTGAAACGAGCGAGTAAGTGGCGCGTCCAGCCAGTACCACACTTTCACTTTAGAAAATGCATATATGTAAATGGAAAGAAATTAAAAGGAGAGAGTGACACCATGAAAATGAAGTATGTATGTATTTTGAAAGATAGAATGAACGGTTGGGTCCTTTAATTTATTTACGAGCTTGGAGTGGAGAGCACATGAGCATATATATAAACTTTGCAATTTATTGCGGAGGAGCGTGCAGTTTAGGGAGATGAAAGATGAACTTTTATTACTTTCTTTCACTTACTCATTTCTGTTCTGTTGTGATATGCATGTATGTATTTTATTCAAACAACTGCAATAGGAAAAAATTTTTACGATGGACTTGAACGTGCTCCTTCTACCAGAAGAATTCATGGAATTGTATGCATTTTTACATTCATTTTTATGTATTTACTAACATGCAGGTATGAAATGAAGCAATGATGTCGTGGAAAAAAATCGAATGGACAAAAACTTTTAGCGAGAAAGGAAGGAGAAATTGATGTTGTTGAGATGTGACGTGAGGAATGAGGTAACCATAAAAAGAAGAAAAGGCTTGAGCTTGAACGAACTGCTGCTGAAGTCCGTAAAAAATAATAAAAAAATAATGCAGTTTGAATGAGATGAGATGCCTTTGAAAAGTTATTGCTGAAAGTAGGAAACTCTTATGGAAAATATGCAATGGATATACAGTGTTGTAGTGTAGTACATTGTAATGTGAGTTGTTGAAATTGATTGCGTTGGGATTAGAAGGGTTGGACATGGGTGTTTGCAGCTAATAAGGAAGTAGTCAAACATTAATTTTCATAATGAAGTGTGAAGGCTTTGCATAATGGCTGGTGTCATCAAAACGTGGTACCGAGATTCGAGGTAATTTATGAATAGAGTTATGGGCTGTCCTTACATAAGCGTTGGATAGAACCATATTCTTTACAAATGTGTCTGACTCACGACAAGGATCAGGATTGATGCATTTTTAAATTTAATAGCCAAAAAATTAGCCATTTCACCATGTTATTCTAGAAACAAATAGCTTCTATTCTATCCCAACAGTACCAACTACGCGGCAAAGTAAAATAATAAATAACAATAAAATAATTTCCAGATACTAACAAGTAAGAAAAGATGTGTATGATTGTTAGGTTAGATCTAGCAATAAAAAATTCAAAATAACTATTTAAAATATTATGCTAAAAGTGCAATACAATAATTCAATCGCAATATAATATTCAAAGGTTTTCCTGATAATTTTTTATTTATTATATTTATAGCGTTTTAATTTTATGCGAATAAAATATATAGCATTGTAAAATGTGTATAATGTTCTGAGAGACTACAATTTGAGAAGTTTAGATTTATGTGATTGTCGCTGCCATTATTATCTACACACACTGACAATTTTCCCCGGGATTAGGTAGGAACAGGTGTCACGTCAGACGATCAAACATATTTTCTATAAATTGTAAATTGACTTTCGTCAATGTATTTTTTAAAATACACTGCTGTAAACTATTCATTAAAAAGCTAGGTTTTATGCTGTAAAGCAGCTTCAAAATTAGTCGACAGTCCACTTTATATAAAATTTATGACGAAGAAAACATTAAAGACAAAAGTAACATTCTCTTTTAATATAACAATGTGAAAATGAATAGAATAGAATCTCAAGTATAGTATGCAAGTAGGTAGGGTAAAGTTAAGAATAAGATGAATAAATCATTAAATTGTAAACCATCATCGGTCATCACGATAAGTATAGTGTCTCAATCTCAAACCATTACGAAAATAATTTTTTGCTTTGAATTGTCTTTAGTTCTTGGAAAGAAAATATATATTCCTGTAAAAACTAAACCAATATTTAAACTGTCTGTCAAGAAGTTTCAAATGAAATTAATAATTATTTTCCTAAATAAGTAAATGAGAATAAATTGATAAGCAACAACAACACAATTGTCATCATCTCTTGCCACTTCTCCTACGGTGGGTTAGCGACTCTAAGATTGCTCCGAGGGGATGCCGGAGCGCTCTAGTATCGTCTTTTGGTAGTGTGACGACAGGACGAGCGCAAATGAAAGGGGAGAATTGACTTAAGAAGCTTTCAATTTCTCGAGCTCCACAACGGCAATATTCTCTTGGTGCTTCCATTCCATTCAAGATGAATGTCCGACCATTCATCTTCTTCAGAGCATATTTGATCTCCGCCGGATGCGAGAACGTGTGGGTAGTTTCGAGATATTCTAGGTTGAAGGAGTCGACGATTCGACGCAGAGATCCGTACGTGAGCTAAAAGAAGGAAAGTAGAAAAATGAGAAAAAATGTTGTAACGCCAAATCCAATTCAAGACGAGCTTGAACGGCATAATGAATTTGATAACTAATTACATGGAATGAACGTAGTGTCAGACTTCTTAAACGCTTGCACTGAAGGATTCCATGATAAACGGAAAGATTAGTCAGGGTAGGTGCCCTCAGTTCAATTTTCCTCAAATCTAAACCAAAATAAAGTTTAATATTAATACTCCGATATAGCAATGTCTTCTCTGCGAATTGATTAAGGTTTCATCATACATCCCCCTACATAGTTCGGTAAGATGCTGCTTATCACAAACATGGCAAGGCTTAACATTAATCCCTGTGACTCCTTCATCCGTGTAAGTACCCTCAATAGCAGAAAATTCCTCGAGACTTGGGAAAACGGCAAATACGGCTCGGAGCGATTTATCCGTCAGCTTTCCCAGAACGAGTTTCTTCAAGTTGGGAAAAATTCCTGATAGCTTTCGAACACTTTCTGGAAATATTTCGGCACCGGAGGGCTGATACAACTCGAAGCTGGACAAGAGACGTTGCTTCCTCTGACCCAGAAACTTTTGTACTTCAGCGTCGTTCTCATCCATACTGCTTAGCTCGTCTGGTCCACCCAACTGCTCGAACTCGTCCCGGAGGGCTTCGTTCAAGTCAACCTGGGCCAATATAAGAGTCTCCAGACTTCTCAGGTGCGTCACAAACTTCAAAGAACCATTGTACCAGTCCAGCGATAAATGACGGAGGTAATCAAGCCCGAGGTCACAAGGGAACTCCATGATTTGCCAATTAGTAAAGGAGACCTTTAATTTTGTTAAACTTTTCTTGAACGAGCTGAGTAGCTTCACGACTGTGCTTGTCGATATATCCGGAAGAATGGTTAAGGAGAGGTAGCTCAGGGGGAAATTCTTTGAACTCAGCTTGTGAAACTGCTCATCACCCCACGGGGTCAATGAGAAATCGATTTTCGTTAAGTTTGGTAGCACAACATTATGCTTCGGATCTATCAATGTCTCGAACAGGATCCGGTGAAATCTCTCACGTCTACTCTTCCCCTTTCGGCTTTCACTCGACCGAATGATCTCTAAATTCCTTGTGGCGGTTAGCATTTTAACGATGAAATCTTGGAGGAAATCATCCTCTGGTAACTTGTCGTACAGTTGAAGATCTAAACGCTTGACTTTTGGCAACCACAAAACTTGATCCTTCTTCGTCTCATCTTCCAGCCCAATTAAAGGTTGTATGGGCGGAGATCTGGAGGCGTCCTCAGCTTCCCTTATCCGTCTCACGGGAGCTACGGGAACGAAAGGCACCTGAACATGTGGATTTTGACGCATGATGTTATAATTACGAGGATCTAATTGTGGTGGCATCATCATCAACAATCGCCCCAGTCCCTCCCCATATCCCCTTGGGGGAGGTTGGTCTTGGTTTTGCGGTGCAGGGGCGGGGGGATTATTTTGCCAAGATTCTTTAGGAAGGAGACCATGCACTGTGACTTCCTCCAGTTGGGAGGAGGCTCTCATTAGGATTTCCTTCAGTTCTGGAAATGTCCATTTTGAATCTCTTAGGTCGATTGATTTAATTGTGGTGCCACACGTGTCCAGGAATATTTGCATGGAGGGGGTAGCCACGTGGACATTGACCAGTTGGAAACCCTCGCAGAATGTGTGCACGTCATTGAACTTCTCGAGGAAAAATGCAATTAGACGTTTGGGACTGTTCAGGACGATCTTGGATCGCTTGCGGAGGATGCGGCTGGCTTCTTCGTTGAAAATGGGGGAGACGAGCCTGGCGCGCTTTAAGTCCGCATGGGGTAGGTACATGAATATTTGTTGCAATATCTAGAAAATTTTTACCAAATTTACTTCAGTCAACTTTTATGCCCGTTGAATTACGTACCATCTGTGAAGGGTGAAAAATCACTAAAATTTGATTTACGCGTATGCATTCAACTTACACAAGGAATTTGTAGAGCCTTGTAAGTGGCAAAGCATGTGTCCTCCTCCATGATTCCATGAATTAGTTAAGAAATAAATGTAGTTATTTTCAATCCTGCGGGGAAAACAATAAATCACTGATTTTATTTTTTACACTAAAACATATTTACACGACATTGCATTGCTCGCATGCATTCACTTTTCTTTTCAGTCCAAAGTCCAATCAAACTCTGAAATCGAACTCACACACAAAAAACTTTATTAGCGAAACAACGGACGACGTTTATTCAATTTTCGGGACCTTTAGGGTTACTGAGTAATTCGACAGGGTTAATTTTTCGACTTCGTCAAATGAAAACTAACTAATTTTAACGAAAGTGTGAATTCAAAAATTAACCTTCTGAACTCCGCCTTTTAAGTTTATTAGTCTAATTGATTCATTATTAGTATGATTCTATAAACTTTGATCGTATCTATTTCGGATCAACAGTTGGTCAAGCCGACCTGGCTGGTGATAGAAAGACTGGAAGGTTAACATAAATACATGGAGTTTCAACTTTCCCTTTTAACTTTAAAGTCTAAGCACACTGCTGGTGCTGTACTAGTCCATCCTAAAACTTACGTCCATCGTTTACTTAGAAATTTTGTCACACGATAAAAAAGAAATCGCTGTGATCAGACTGAAAATATTGACTTTTCGAAGTTTGACCTTTAGTCACACTTTGACTTTCATACTGCATCCCGCACACATGCATCACTATTTTCTTCATCACTTCGAAGTGCTATTCACACAAAGCAATGGAATACGCGTGGCTTCTTCGGTGACAAAATCGACAGTTCGCATTTCTCCCGAATTTTAGCTAACTAGGATTTTCTTTTTTTCTAATTAATTCATCCACGATCATTTGTTTTCACTTTCTTGAATCATCATGAAGTTAAATTACTTTTAATTTAAATTTGATCACAGACAAATGCATCACGATTTTCCTAAAATATTTCACAAAACATGAAAAACATCAAATAATTTTTTTTATTAATTAATACCTTGTCAAGCAAAACTCTTCAAAATTCCTTGTGAAGAACTGCACTGCTGCTCAAATCTTCCTTTCTTTGAAAACTCACTTCAGCACAATGTCGAAACTTTTTAATGCATTTTTATTGTCGAATATTTTTTAGAAGCCACTATCACTTTTTTCACTTGTTTACTTCGCCTGGCAGCATTTATAATTGAGGCACAGACACACTCCCCCTCTAAAAACCCATGCGTTTCAGGGAAAAATCCTGCAAAAATATTATGGTTTTGGAGGTGTTGCTGAGGAGATGGTACTATAGCAATAAAGTGAGAGCTTCTTGAGATAGAGCTGAGCTTATCCTTCTCAAATAATATATTATACGGCGGAGGAGAGAGATGATGATAAAATGCGAATTTCAATTATGAATTTCGATTTGTGAAGGAAATTTTTTTCACATTTTTCAAACAAATTGAAAGATTTATTTTTCCTTGCTTCGTAGAGAAGAAGAAGGTGAAATTCAAAAAATTGTAGTTTTATGCATGTATCTTCTTCATTCTACATAAATAATATTTTGTACGCAGTAGTAGTAAATAATGGTATATTATTATGGTCTATACTTTTGAGGCACAGAGATGTTTTAATAAATGTGAGTGCTAGTATATAGTGCTAGCAACAACACAACACTTTCACTCTAAAAAAAAGTTTTATATATCTCCTCTAGCTCTGCTCTGGGATGGCTCGAGCACACAGAAAAACTTTCCTATAGCCAATGCAATGCTCATCATTATTATCTGAGGCATCCCCATACAATACAATAGTCAAGTCGAGAGTCTTCAAAATAATGTTTTGTTTTTGTGAGGAGTGCGACCGACGAGAGGAGATGATGATAGTACTAGAGGGATTTGAAAGAGTGAGGCATAGCATGTTATATTTGCTCTCTATAAGACTTTATGTGTGGTTATGTTAGTACTACAAATGGCGTGGGCAACTTTGTTGTAAAAAAAATATCCAATACATGCACAGAAAAATTAGGGAAGAACTTGTAGTAGTTTGTTGTATGCTATGCATTGAAACTTGAAACATGGAAAAATCGAACCAAGTTAGAGTCAGACATGAGGAGAAAAAATATAATAATTTTGATGGATTTGCCTATTATATGTATTATCTTACCATTTATATGTATGTATATTTACCAAAACTTTTTGACAAATACTATCGCTCATGTGAAAAGAATAGGATAAGAGGATCATAAAAATTTTAATGATGTTTTGGATTTACTTTAATGATAATGGGAATATTAATGCTATAGCAAGTTATATGATAGTAAAGTGATGATTTCATCCAACCAAGTATGTGATACATGATTAATTTCTATGATTGATTTTCTTTAAGGCAAAAGGGGAATGTCGTGTGAAATACTTTTTAAAAATAAGTGGAAAATACGAAGGATAATGGATATTATGGATAATGAGCTTAGTGACATTTTGTCATCATCAAAACGTATGCAATTATGCGATACTCTGATCAATAACACGGATTCTTTAATACTCGAACATTAAAATCATTCAATGCTGGGGATTCATGAAAATCTATCTAACCGAGCACATCTGCGTCATCTCATTCTCATCATCGTCATTTCATGAAATGATTAAAGTCAGAGCCCAAGCCAGAGCTTCCTGGAAAGACTGGAATGAGCGCGACCACAAGACACGACCAATAAAGAAACCAACTAGCAACCAAGCAAATATTTTTTCGATTACTCTTTGTTTACGGACATGAGCGAGTTCTTCTTTGCTTGGATCGTGCGTCTGTGCTCATGATTCATGATTTTTCAAGACAAGACGTTAGCTAGGCAGACGTTTAGGGAAGCAGAGTAGGTACGTACCGCACACTTGCGAGTTGCGCACTTCCACTGTTTTTTTCTTGCAAAAGTAAAATGTAGGAAACGTTTAGTGGCGAGTTTAGAGGAAAAAAATTAAGTAGTTATTGAAGACGAAAAAAGAATTCCGGAGAGCTCCGCTCATCTTCTTTTCATTTCGATTCAGTTCTCTAAAGAGAAAAAAATGCATAAATAATAATAAGCTGACATGATGATGATGAGTGATTGAGGTAGGATTAGGTTAGTAAGTAAGTAGGGAACAATGCGTAATTAGTTACCTTAGGCTATGGTGCAGGTATATATTCATTATATTTAAGTTGGAATAGGAATGATTATATCGTGAGAATTTTTCATGCGTGGCAGACACACTTTATCTCGTCTGTCTGTCTGTCTTCACCTTATCCATGAACATGAACTGACCAGGGTACATGCTCATTGCAAAAACGTGAAAAAGTACACATAAATAATTGTGATGATTGGCATTTTTATTTCAACTCCTGTTTATTTCCCGTTCCGTAAACGTATGAAGTGGTCAGCCAGCGTATGTATTCCTCATTCTGAATTAAAAAATTGTTCATTGTTATCCTTCTAAAGTTCCGATCTTCACGAATCTATCCGACTAACTAAGCAGCGATAAGTACTAACTCAATTCTTTAGGCATCAACATCAGCTATATTGATGGTTCAATTTTTTCGCTACATTATGAGTAATTTAATTAAATTTTTATCCTACACACATCTCGCTCATTTGGTGGCGGAAAAAATTTCCACATAAGTCACTCTTTTTTACAACTAACAAAATTTTTCCAAAATTCTACTGAGCTAGGCTTGGTATTGGTCTAATCCTTTTCTAATAGAAAACGAAATCGAAAAAAAATCTAATCTGTTTTTTGTCCACATTCAACATTATTATGCATAACGGTTTTTATGATTACATCTGTCTATTCATACATCCATATACATATAGTATCCTCCTCCACCTATATTTTTACCGTTTCTTTTCATGTGTCTGATACCGCTAGATATATAGCTTAAAGCCTTCAACGGCCTTGCAAACCCACTGGTGCATCACAATAAGTTCAGTTAGGAATGTAGTTAACGCTTATATTCTCCCTAATCACTAATAAGAATGCTCATCATTTCATTTTCAGCAAAACAGAACGAGATACAAATACTAATGAAATTAAAAAAACTCATCCAAATAAATAAGATCTCTCATATCCATCCCACACCATTCACTCCACGACTCCACATGCATGCATTCGAATGAATAATCATCTCAGTTCATTTTGCAATGCAATCATCAAACTAACGCATTGTAGGAGTTTCAAACAGGTGGTTTGGTATGTGGTATGTATGCCATATAACATTATCCACTTTTTCAATTATTGCTCTAGACTTCGAGAAGAAAAAATGTAAAGAGCAATAATGCATGCAAAGATAAGCCTATCTAATCCTGTCTACAATTTTCGAAAAATATGGCAAACGAAAACGAGAGTTTTTTCTACATACATTATTTAGGCACGCCAGTTTTACTTTCAACAGTCACAAATCACAATTTTTTTCTACATCCCAACAATGCATTACGTACGCACTGAAGTACCATTATCATTGTTGAGGCTGAGACTTGAGAGTACAACTACAACCGCAAGATAACAACAATGAGCGAACAGCTAAATTCACAGACTTGATTGTTGCTGCTGGTGGCTGCTGTGGTAAACGTTTTCAGGCATCGCGATTAAATTGCAAAAACCCTTGTTCGCCAACTCAAGAAGAGAATATTATTCTCTCGCGACTCTTCTAATCACGATTCACGATTATCATTTTATTGCATGAAGAAGACGAGACAAGTAAAAGAGTTCGTTCGTCTTTTCCTTTGTCGTCTTCTCATTCACAATTTTTCATTGCATTGTTTATCCTGTAGCAGATGCATTGCATTGCATGCATGCATATATTAAACCATTGTTATAAAACTTCACAGGAGAAATAAAAAATACTTTAAAGAGCATGCGCATTTCAGTTTCAAACTGCAATATGTATTGTTATTTTTCCCTTGTGAAAAGATTTTCGCTTTCTGAGGCACTGTGACTTTTATAACCAAAATCCTCCTCAGTCAACGACCAACCTGTTTTCTTTATTTCAGAAAAAAAGTTCACTAAGGTATTGTGGCAACAGGATAAGTTCATTCGACTCGCTTTTGATGTTACGCTCTTACTACCACACCACGCACGCTTTTTACGTGTCAATGTCACACCAAAACCACCAGAGAGAAAAAAAGGTCAATGCCTTCTCATCATCACTGTGAGTACTTACATGCGTTGCGTTTGTTTCATTCAGAGAGCCTCGTTGTCGTCGTGAAGCGCATGCGTGTGCCTTCAAAAAAGGCTCTTTTGAACTAGGCACTGGCGGCATGGCAATATTATGTCGTTTGACTTGTACATTTACTTACGCATGCAAAAAGCATGGGGCGATTCATAAATGGGAGAATCAGCGCAAGCGCAGTATAGGCTTGGGCGTACTGTTCTTTCTCTTTCGGGCGTTGCTGTGACTTTTGACATATTATATTATTCGAAAATCTTCGAAGGCCATTTATGGTCAAATGAGAAAATTTCCAATCGCAATATGTACATAAAAATGATTCATAATTCACGAATAGGAGATTTACAAAAGATTGCATTTTAATTGCTAATGAGATGAGATTTTGCTAATTTTTGCCATGGGTTTCCCTCTTCAACTTGTGGATCCATTTTGA
This sequence comes from Seira ritae, assembly GCA_027744415.1. Classification (NCBI taxonomy): domain Eukaryota; kingdom Metazoa; phylum Arthropoda; class Collembola; order Entomobryomorpha; family Entomobryidae; genus Seira; species Seira ritae. Next base: position 4,979 of record JAHZNI010001404.1, on the reverse strand, counting down.
AGATGCAAACAAAAGGGGAAAATCCGCTTACGTGTGTATTGCATTTTAATTGCTAATGAGATGAGATTTTGCTAATTTTTGCCATGGGTTTCCCTCTTCAACTTGTGGATCCATTTTGAAGATGCAAACAAAAGGGGAACATCCGCTTACGTGTGATCGATTCATTTACCCATTGATCGCTGGGTGCTGCTGAGAATGAAATATTCATGGAGAATTCAGCAAAATTGGTAGATCTAGAATGCATAAAATCCGGAAATAATAATTATTTCGATGATTTTTAGATGAGCCTTTACGTGTCACCAAATCAAGGTCTGTAAGCGTCTGTTTTCTTTTGTGTTGAAGCGTACAGATCGCTTTTGTCTTTTTTGTCCTTTTATGTTTTATGACAAGAAAACGTGAAAGGAAAAGATTCTTTGTCTTGATTTTCCCCTTCCTCTTTGATAGCAAAACACAACAACATCCTCATCATCACCACACCATCGCCATTTTCATAATATGTAATGTGAGCAATAAAAACGTACGTTTTGATGATGGGACTGACTATTTCAAGTGCTTTGAACTTTTACTGAAAAATTGATGCTTCATGCTGCGTTGCGTTAAGTTGATAGTATGTTGATACTGCTCGCGTTTTTTCGTTTTTGCTATGAAGTTGTGATGATTTTTGCGATGAAAATTGCACGAGCATTATTAGTGCAAAAAAGTAAGCAGGATGATGGCGATGCAATAATAATGCATGTGAATTCTGAGCGTTTTCTTTTTTGTAAGGGATGTGGCTATTTACACAAGAGAAAACCCTCTATAGTTGGTTTACTGGGTATCATAATATCATTCCCTCTCGTCGACGATAACATGAAAAAATATAAAATTGGAGTTGATGATGATTTTGATGCACTCACTCAGAGAGTATCATTTTTGTTAGGGAAAGTTCATTGGCATTTGTGATGCTCAAAGTCATAAGCAGAAAAGGAAAAAAACGATATGGCCAATGTAGACAATGACAAAAGATGAATAATCTATCTTATCATCACGAGGAAAGGAAAATTTCGGGAAAGTAGATTCAGTTTCACTTCACACTTTTCAATTCAAATTTGAAGAAAAAAGGAAAAGTGGCGAAAAAGATAAATGGAATTTTTCATGAACGATCACGTCTTATCTTTTTAGGGACATGGTACTTACATACATGCTAAATAGTTGCGAAACGATTGGCTCCTCAAGATTTCATTGCCCTAAAATTCGCATAAGGAAAGATTTGCCGATGAACTGGAAAAAAAATATTGTGGATTGAGTAAGCGAAACTTAGAACTTTTGCTTGGATAAGGATATGTAAGGTGGTATGTTCTACCAGTGCAATGTCAGGTTCGTCCGATTGATGATGCCGACCGAGCTAACGAGATGATTATGATATGATATTATGGTGATGGAGATGGATGACGCACGAATATTAGTTTTTAAGCTGTCAAGTCAGATTTAGTGATCGATACACTGGCTAATCCATATGGAAAATCGTAACAGCTTGGCTTCATATTTTATTATGTTAAAATAAAATGTTTTAGCCCTTGAACCGGATTCNTTTTTAAGCTGTCAAGTCAGATTTAGTGATCGATACACTGGCTAATCCATATGGAAAATCGTAACAGCTTGGCTTCATATTTTATTATGTTAAAATAAAATGTTTTAGCCCTTGAACCGGATTCATAACTTTTGTCTGACTCCATTCGTAAGTCGTTGCTTTATGTATACCTAGCTTATCTTGAAATGAATATAAAGATATAGAAAATATAATTGTATGGAAATTACAAATGCATGTTTTCCAATATTATTCGATGTAAGAGAAAGATAATAGGAGGAAACTAGATTTTTTCTCTAGAATGATAGTTCGGAGAAAATTAAAAGAACCGATGTGAGTTATATAAATCATACATGTAATTCATGACCCCGGAAAAAATATCGGATAGCAAAGAATGATAAGCTTTTGGCTAAAACTACATATTTATGACACGGAATTCATATTCACTCGGAACAGCCTCAAGTCAGTCGAAGTGTCAACGAGCAAAACTTTAAGATTATTTTGGAAAATTGAAAGCATACCTTTTAGTTGCTGGAATACATACTTTTTAAAAGAATGTATGCACAAGAGTCCGACACAAAGGTTGACCTCCGAACAATTTCAATGGCTTTTCGATTCAAGTCTAGAAAAATGCCTCAGGTTTTAGCAGCTCTTGCAGGTAATGTTGTAGTTGAGATACTAATTTGGTTTGAAAAAACTATGAAGAAGCATACTAATACTAATTTCACAAAATTGAATTGTTTTTAGCCACTTTAAGTGCATTTGGAATGGGAACTGTGGAAGCTTACACCAGGTACAAATATTAGAAGGGCCAGTGAATTTGACCTCAGACAGATTCGTATTTCATATAGATTGTTTGCGCTACTGATGAAAGTAAAAAATATTAAATTTGTAGTCCAGCTCTACCTGATATGAAAAATGGCGGACAACTTGGTCCAATATCTGATGAACAATACGCTCACGTGGCTTCATTTGCACTGGTTACCAGAACTGAGTATTAAAGATATTAAGGCATCCCTTGAAAGTAAAACTTTACTGGCCAATTTTTGTAATATTTGTGCAGATGGCTGCCCTACTTTCCGGAATACCTACTGGAATACTTTTAGAAAAAATCGGAAGGAAAGCAACGATAATGTTCCTATCGGTCCCATTCGTGACTGGATGGCTTATGATATCGTTTGCAGTAAATTTGACAATGATCGATATAGGAAGAATATTGACAGGTGTCATGTCTTGGTCTACATAAATAGTAATGACAAATGAAAACAAACGTTTATTCCATAAGCATCTTTTCCTTTAAGGGTTTTGTGCGGGTGGCGCCTCGATGGCCGTCCCAGTTTTTCTCGGGGAAGTCGCAGAGGACAGCATTCGTGGCTTTCTAGGCTCCAGCTTCCAGTTTCAAGTCACTTCTGGGAACCTATTTGTGTACATTCTGGGAAAATATTTAAATTGGCACTGGTTAGCTTTTGCATGCAGCTTGGTGATGCTGGTGGGCCTGCTCCTAATGAGCATTGTGCCGCCTTCGCCGAGATTTTTGCTTTCAAAGGGAAGGGTTAATGATGCCGCTCGGGCGCTTGTTTGGCTTCGAGGTGCTAGCTCAGTTGATCAAGTGGAAAAGGAGCTATTTGCCGTAATTTAAATATTTTGTCGTATTCAAAAAAAGTTAGACTTGGGGCAAAATGAGACAACTGATTTTTTTAAATTCTAGATCAAAGCGAATGTTGATGCTACACAGAAACAGCCAAATGAACTTAAATACTACTTCCAGCTACCTGTACTACGACCATTGTTTATCAGTCTCCTTCTCCTATTCTTCCAACAAATGACTGGAGTAGAAGCGATATTAGTGTACACTTTAGACATTTTTGAAATAAGTGGCTCTATTGTTGACTCACACACATCCGTAATCATAGTTGGAGTGATTCAGGTTATTGCAACTTTCATCTCAGCGCTCATCGTCGACAAAGCTGGGAGAAGGAAACTTTTGATCATTTCATCACTTGGAAGCTGCATGTCCATGGGGGTCCTCGGTTTCTATTTTTACCACTTGAATGATGAAAACGCGACATTTCCAATATTCAGGGTAGAAGATAGTGAGTCTTCATTTGACTGGCTGCCGCTTCTAACTTTGGGGGTTTTTATTGCATCATTTTCTCTGGGATTAGGACCAATTCCATTTATTATGATTGCTGAGCTGAATAATTCGAGAATGGTTGGAATTGTCTCGGCTCTCGCCACGACTTTCAATTGGACATTTGCATTTTTAGGCAAGCATCATAAAATATGTTTTCATTTTTCATTCATAAATTTTCATGCTAATCAATAATAATGCTCCTCTCTTTTGATTTTTAGTGACACGGTTTTTCCTCACTCTTGCTAACTCTTTGGGATTCCACAGTCTGTTCTGGATTTTTAGTGGCATTTCTGTTTTGGGAGCTGTTTTTGTTTTTCTTTTTGTACCGGAAACGAAAAACAAAAGTATGGATGAAATCCAACGATATTTTAAAGCTGTGTAGGTGGTCTGAAATTATAAATAAATAAATTATTATAAGTAGCAATCGTTTCTACGAAATTGTATGCGACACATAACTTCTGCTTTCTAAAAATTTAAGAGGTAATAAAATCTCTATAATTTTACTTTCATCTAACGAGCAGAAATGATAAGTACATAATATTCTGCTTCCTCTCAATTCATTAAGCTTCCATTCAACTCCTATGAACTGCTCTCATTTTTAGCAATAAAAATTAATGCTTGCACCTTATTCAGGGCAACACTTTCATTGTCCATGAAAAACTCATGAAGCTACCCAATTTAATTCTCTTCATTAATATATAAGTCCATGTCATTCCAAAAGTTTTACCAGTTTTAGATTTTGTGAGAAAAGAGACTTTAAGTGATAGTTCGAGCTCGCGGCTATGCCTTTCTTCAAGTCAGACCATGCGTTACTTAATTGACTTTCTCTGTGTAGTTCTACTTCTCTTACATTACACGTCGGCTAGCATGGTCATATCAGAAAATTTGTTAAATTCGACAGAAGCAGATTCTTCCGATAGTAAGTACTCAAATTTGCTCAACATTTTAGACGAGAATCGGGAAGGGAAGACATCAGGTCTCCTTGAACATCGGCTCAATCCTCACGATCCGATTTCTAGAATTGCTTCAAGACTATGGGACCATTTCTTCTCTGAAGAAAGTGGAAAATTCAAATACATTGCTAGGGAGTCTTCAACGGCGAAGCCAATTCATCCTGGAGCACCTTTTACGATACCACCATTTCTACAGCAACAGTTGCAGAATGTTCCGGGAATCAACCACTTGCTTACTCAAAAACCGGGAGTAGGGTTACCAGGGGTTATATCAAGTTCACATCATCATCAAAGTCATCATTCTTCTTCCACTGGAGATATAGGG
>JAHZNI010001403.1:0-10707 GCA_027744415.1 Seira ritae | reverse complement strand
GAGAAATGGAAGCTACATACTACGCTTGTTTTTGTGTAGACTGGACTGTTCTCAGAAACGGACGAAACTTTCCAATAACCTACTATTTTGTCAATAGGTTACTTTCCACAATTCTCATTGCTATAAATCTTCAATCAAAGCGATCCGGCCTACTATAAATCTGTCTTACCATAAAACTATTCTTAAGCGAGAGCTCCAGGTTTCGACGTTGTGATTTCGGATAGTGTACCCTTTCCCGGAAAACTTTTTTGTACTCACAATTGGGGAAACTCTCGATTTCCTTTATTCATCCTCATTCTAGACAAACGTACTGAAAGATTCAAACGATTAAATCCGCTAATATTCGTCAAAATAATGAGGTCTGAGTCTGAATTGCTAATCAACAACTTAATGAAATATTAGACTCAGATTTTATTAATTCTTCAATACTATTTATAGAGCTTTCTCTTCTATTAAACTTTAATAAGTATTTGCTACCTACCCAATACCCCACTTAATAATTTTGAACGTGACAATGACATTCAAATTTTTTCCATTGATATTGATACCTCATTGCCTCTTCAATTTTCAAGAATGAGTGATGAATGCGGTACTAATTTTAAATTTTTGTGATAGCTGGATTATCTGATATTCTGTTTTGGTTGATGACAAGACAAATCATGATCAGACCAAACTCAACTCAATAAGGAAGTGTTCAATCACTATTTGACTATTTCAATTTCAATTCACTAAGAATGCAATAAATGTGTACGAATGATGCATTTATTGAAAGTCATGCCCAAAATATCTTGATGATGCGTCTTGTCATCTTTAATGTATGTATATTGTTATTGTTTGTTGCAAACTTTCATCGAGTCGAGTCGATTTTCGATTGTTGAAGGTATGCTTCAGCATTAAAATTCGTCCAAAGGTACTCAAGAAGTGATGACATCAGACGCGAGTACAATTAGTAAATTTCTATACACAAGTCATCATTCAGCCAGTCAGTCAAAAATTCAAAAACGTATTTTCCCCAAATATTTCAGTCTTAAAAAAGACTCAATGAATGCAATAAAATTTGCATGGGACTCTTCTTTGAATATTGCCTTCTCGAAGATTCTCAGTTCAAAATTCAAACTTGCTTTTTTATTTTGAGTTTTGAGCAATTTTAGAAGTGCAGATTTATTTATTGGCATCAGTTCGTTGAAGTGAAAAGGTACACAAATTGCATGCATTAAAGCTAGCCATATTAGCACCAACCAACCCTCTGCAGCTTAACTTAACCTACTGGGTTTTTTGCATTTTGCATGCTTAATATTAAAAGTAGATCGACCTGTGGGTCCTGAATTTTTCCCCCTGCCTTTCCTCGACATTATATTTTTTCTATGATTGCGAATTGCGATTTGATGTAGATGTTGTCGCTTTTAAAATTTAAAAACAACTTTTAAAACATTACAACAGAAGTAGTTCCCTCAACATCACGTTTTGAGGATCTGTTTTGTTTTGAATTTAAAATTTTAGCATGAGCTTCGAAGATTTGTTTGAAGGACAAGTTTTACATTGCAATTTTTCCAAGGTGGATTGCAGAGGCGAGATCAAGAATCAAGAAGCCAAACCAAACCCACTGCCACTTCTAGGGGATTTCTAGCTTGCGTAAAACCTGGTGCTGGTGTAATACCTAGAAAGAAGCGAGGAGAATGACTTCGTTATGATCATGTTGGCGATGATGAAGAGTAAAAATTGCAATTTGCACTATGCAATGCAATGGAAATGTAACAACTTAATAAAACGCGAAAATGTTATATCCTTTTGTTTTTAACTTGATGAAAAAAGTGTGCTACACGCTACACGACAAAAATTAATTTCACTAGAGGAGAAAAAATCTAGGCGATAAAAAAATTATATTACAGATTACAGAGGAGGGAGGGAGAGAATGCGTAACGTGGTTGGATGATGATGATGATGAGGTTAGCAGTGTCATACTTTCCATTTTGAGATCATCATGAAAAATCATGAAAGGAAGGGCTTTTAGGCGGGGTCGGGTTAGATTAAAGACTGGGGAGTTTAAAAATAATTATGAATGTTTTATGCACATTTATTTTAAAGCGGAAGCATACTGAAAGTGACCATTGACAATTGACCATGGTTGACGTACGATGAGGATGGTGATTGAAATAGGTGGAGGTGGAAACTTGCAGTGCCAGTTCTGAATAATAATTCGAGTTCGAGGAAAGTGTTTTATGATGATTGATTAGTGAAAATATTTTTGGGGAAAAATTTTCTCGAATTTTATGAAGTCATCATTCATCTTGTCCTAAAATATAGCCAAGCCTGTAATAAAACTGTTTGTTCTTGAAGGGGCGAAATAAGTCATCTCATCATATCATTAAGTCCGTATTGCATTCTTCTCATAAATCTGTCGTATTTATTGTTTCAACAAGTGTAATGGCTTGTTTTAAAGAGATACAATGATTTTATGACATCTTTTCATATACCTAAATAAATATTTTCTTAGCTTTGGCCGTAGTCGTGAGTTCAGAATAATATGAATAACTGGATCATGCAAAAGCGATATTGATCTTGGGGGAAGGGATTGGCTTGAAATTTACAACTTGACTTAATGATGATTGTGATTTCTTTTTGATGAGGACATGACATAGGTACATAGATGACTATAATATTTCATTTCGGTTCGCTGCAATTAGATCAAACATGATTTACGATCATTGACTTTCAACTTTTTTCGTGTCATTTTACGAGAGCAAATATTTGTTTCTATTTCCTAATGATATTTATTTATTGATATCGCTTTCTCCACAGGTGGGAGATGAAATGCCAATGTGTTCTATTTCCTAATGATATTTATTTATTGATATCGCTTTCCCTGCAGGTGGGAGATGAAATGCGAATGTGGAACATGAAATTGAAAACGATACCGTGTTCGGCTTCCGCGCTTCCCTTTCGAAACTAATTTTTCATTTGGAGTCCTTTCATGAGATGCAACTCTTATGCATAGCTCAAGTATAATTCATTCAAAGATTTGTTTTTTAAAATCCGAAGTACTTGCAAATTCGAAGATAATTTTGAATTTGAAAGCGTTTAAATTGAAAGACAAATCAAATTGTCTAATTTTCTCCCTTTAATGGTATGCAAATACAAAACTGCTTCACTTCAGGTGACAAGTGAGGAAGGAATACAAAGCTGCTAAGCTGAGAGTATGCATCTCCTGCTGCGTAAAGAAAGAATCATGTAAATTGACAATAGGTTTGAGCTAGGCTAGGCTGTTCTAACAAAATGACAAGGTGAATGGGAATGTAGGTCAGTCAGGCTCGACTCAGGCTTTGCCTTGTCTTACATGCATACCTATGTAATAATGTATTCACCTTCATTTTTTTGAATTTGAATTCGTCGACTGCAGCTACAAAGTTGATCTTTTGATTTGTTTCTTTGTGTGTTGTGTGGTCTGGTAATACGCACGGAATGTAAGAAGATGAACCTGGGATGTTGGCTGTAGTCATACTAGTTTCAGTGCCAAGCCTAAAGTAAAGGCTTAAGCTTGTAGACTCGGCTTCACCTTGCCCATTTAAGTATTTGGAAAGAATGCATTCTACAAAGAATTCTAATAGATTCTCTCTAAAAGGAATAAAAAATCAGATAATAGAGAAAATGAGTCTGTAAGGTTTTTATTTTCTATTGGGTAGAAAAGGGATTGAAGAAAGTGAGCTGTTTACGCCGACAAATATGTGTACTTTCTAATTGAAATTGATTCTTATGTTGTTGGGTATTGTCCATCTATCCATGAGCTGATTCTTATTCCTCCTTTCTCTCACAATCAATGCATCTCGTAGATTTTGGGTATCTATTACAGATGGGAATTCAGCTCCGTATTCCGTCGTTGACATTTTTGAGGAACAATTATTTTCATTCGAATCTGGACAAAAGGCTAACTTTTGCTTAAATTTTCGAATTAGCTTTACAAGCATTATACAAGAGTAATCAGTAACTGACTTGTCTTTTAAAAGCGACATTTCCATTTCCCAACCTTTTAAAAAGCGAAACGTCATGCAACACTCACTCCAGTGCCACATTGTAATTTGCTACTTTTCATTACTGAAAACAAGGTTATGTCTGAATCTGCATTACATAGAAACTCAAATTCAATGCTTGCTTTATGAATTGGTCGCTAAACCTCGGAATCAAATTGTTTGACTACACATTAAAGCACTATTTCTAGAAGATCAAAATCAATTCTGATTCTTGCAAAGACAACTGCAGAAGTAGATGTTCTGTCAGGTGCTATTCATTTCAAATCTAAAGAACAAGTCCTTTCAAAATGAATCCCGAAACACGCATAATTTCCTTAAGGAAGTGCATAATTGTCTGGGATGACGGTGTTACGATGCATGCAAGATGCACATCTCATTCCATTTCATACGCATACGCATGCATGGATCTTTTCATTATACAAGCCAAGCCAGGATGTGATGAATAGGATGAGTCCATTACTGTCGCTATTTACCTAAAAAATATGGATCTGTTACTTAGCTATGCATGAAGGAGATGAAGATGATGCTATGGTCATAGTCATGTTGACGATGCAATGTGTCATGTCAGCTCTTTAAAAAATATCTAGAGCCCTTGGTCATCCTCATCTCAAAAGAAAAGGGCTCGAAGGTGAGGATATTTTTCTAAAGTGGTCTTTTAGTCTCATCTCATAAATTTTTTGAAACTGTGAACAGGTGTGCATACCAAGCGTGTCTAAATTTCAAAAGAGCGATACAGGAAAAGAGTTTACTTTTTTCATTAAGATCATGTGGAGCATGTAAAAAGGCAATTTTTTAGCCTTGGTTTCATGTTAAAATTTTCAGAAAAAATAGCCGTGAACCAATACGAACAGTGAGCGTCAATTAAAATAACGTGGTCAAAAATCAAATGGCCGAATAATATATATTTTTAGGTATGCACTTACTTGACTTCAGGTGACTTGATAAGTATGGCTATTCATGTCGTTAAATAATTCAATGTATCAACTTTAAAAATATATACATTGTTGCATAAAAGAGCTATGTAGCCAGTGGCCAGTTGAAATTTCAAATCCACCTGCCCTTGCCCTTTCTTGCTCCCAATTTATTTTTTTAAAGTATTTGTAAAAAAAGGAAAGAGATGCAGGTGATCTTGTGTGGGATCAACTTGAAACTTGAAAGCTGTCAGCGTTTGAATTTGATAAAGCTGAGTCTGTCACAGAGGACCTGCAGATGCACTTGCGTCTTGGCTCATGGCTCAGGTTCTGATCTTGTTCACCGAACACCAAACTAAACCAAACTCCTTTTTTACAAGGGGATGATGTAAGCCCTGTGACATTCAACGATTCAATAGTGAAAAGGCGACTAATTAAAGTGGCAAGGGTCGTATTGTAATAGCAATGCCAAAGAAAAAAATAATTTGTAAAGCATATTTCACTGAAGCTTTTAAAAATTTAGTTTTTTGGCTTGACTCGCCGAAAGAGGAAAAAACTGGAAAATGTATGACTTGAAATGCTATGCATATTTTAAATAAAATACCTGAACACGAACGAATAGAGATTGAGATTACGTATAAATCCCGTTATAAAAGTTTGTTTTTGAGAGCCGCATTTTATTTTCTGGGACATGGACGTGGATTGTTGTGGTGTGTCTGCTGAAGCCATTAGGAACGAGTTATGATTCTATGATCGGTTCTTATCTATTTAGTATGGCTTGTTGCATCCATAATAAAATAAATGATTTTTAGAAGATATAGGTAATGCATGGATGAGACATGAATACCTGCAATCAAAAGAGAGGAGAGGTACATAATATGTAGGCTCGTAACTCAAACGTAAAGTGTTACAAGGGATGATAATATTAGAAGGCCCTCTTAGAACTGGTTTACATTAAAAAAGAAAGGAAAAACTCTAGAGGAGCATTATTTACTATTTACATAAAACAAGTAGTTCATCAGCGTCATAGTTTTTGAAGCCTTTAAGCCTTCCTTCGTTAAATGCGAATTCCATCTAGACTAGTAGAGTCAGAGGAGTTGATAAATGAAAATAAAAATATGATATGCATTCATTCGAAATGAAATGACAGGGAAATGAAGATGAAAATGAAGGCAATTTTCACCTCTGCGCAAGGCTACGGTGTAGAACCGTAGCTACGGTACCTGGCCTGGCATATTTCTCCTGATTAAATGAATAGTATAACAAATTTATGAGCTGGAGTTTTGACCACAACTACTATTTTTACTTTCGGTGGAAGCAATAAATATGTCAATTCCAAGACATAATCATGATTAGGATATGATTTCTTGGCCTTAGGAAAGGGTAGTTATAAATGTTATAACCATGTTTGTTCAGGGCATAAATTATGGGACGCTAATCACCTCATAAAAATAGAAGGAGTTCCTGTACAAATTACAGAACGAACGAAGGGTCATCCTATTCTTATGTTAATTTGGATGAAGATGAAACTATTTTTCCGTTTGTTAAAAATATTTCTCTCCAAGCCAAGTCGCATTTATGAAGCATCTCTGAACATGTGCAACCGTTGGTCGGTGCAGCATATTAAAAAATATTGATCAATCAGACAATCCTCCTTAGGTAGTTAAAAGACTACTGAAAATCACACGTGCATCCGCATCCGCCTTAAAAATGTAACTCGCATTTTCCTGTTAAAATTAGTACAAATGACAAGGCATCATCTAAGATAATCATACATATTGTCGAGAAGTCATAAATTACAGGTTCTATTGTCCCTTGTTACATTTTTACTTTCGAAAGGCTGGGTCCACACATGAAAAAATCAGGCCTTCACTTATCTTCCTTAAAGTCCACCCTCCCCTCCCTGTACCTCCTAAATTCTTTCATTCACACCATTAGTTTTTTAGTTCACACCTGAGCACTACGAATTAATATAGGAAATACAAATACGAGCTATTTTTGGGAACATGCTTCTGCTCATTCACAACATATCTTGAAAGACATCATTAGCCCTATAAATGTCTCTGCTGAGGAGAGATAAATGAATAATGTGTATGATCATGATCACAGACAAGTCATCATGCTCATCTTCATCTTTCATTTCACTCATTTTCATTCATCATCATCACATTCGCTTAAGTCTGTCTTCTTCTTCGTCTTTTGTGGATTTGGCACAGTTTGCTTTTTTCGGCTTTTGTTTGCCCATGTAATTTTCACTGTTTTCATAGGCCCATATTTTTCGGTCCTAGACTCATTTTCACTGAGGCAAGCAAGCATGGTGTCTTTGTTGAGCTGTCAAAAATTTTTAAAAGAAGTAGAAAATATTTCATTTCTACTTATTATTATCATCATGATGGTTTGTGATTGCAAGTCGCATATGGCATGTTTTAAAAATAACGAGGAGTTGCCAAAAGGCACGTTTATTTGTGCATGTCCATCCGAGTTTACATTAGACACATATTTATATCCTCGTTGGATGATGCGGAGATATGTATGATGATGCATTGTTCGAGCACCCATCATATAATTTTTTAATCAATGTCACTCTTATACGCTTAGGACCAGCACCAGACCAGACTCGGACTCTATTTCTGTTTTTTTTTCTAGTGCACTTTTTAAAAATGGAGCTCTGTTAGGAAGTAATGGGAGGGAAAGGATGATTATGATTAAATTACAAAAAACTGCATTCATGTTTCATCTCTCCTGTCATGTCATATTAATAATGTAGGTAGTCATATTGTGAATGTGAGAAGTGAAATGAATCCGAATGCAATATATTTTCTATGATGAAGGCGGCAATGGAGATGGAGGAAAGTATAAATAGTAAATTGCTTTTGTTGTTGGGAAATGGTCCTGAGAAAATGAGGTACAGGTGCAGAGAAGAGATTAAGATGAACATACGACAATAATAATCAACATGCAAATTAGACAGGCGGGGAAGAANAAATGGTCCTGAGAAAATGAGGTACAGGTGCAGAGAAGAGATTAAGATGAACATACGACAATAATAATCAACATGCAAATTAGACAGGCGGGGAAGAAAAGATGAAAAATGAAACTGATGAGATGAGTGAATGAGCTATATTTTTATCATTGTCGGTTGGTCAGTCAGACAAATAAGGAAATGGACAGGAATTAATGTCAACTAAAAATGAATGAAGAAATAAGAAAGGGCAACTAAAAATGAATGAAGAAATAATTTTTTTGTGTCATTTCTTTTTTTCTGCAGCTTTCCCTCGCGGAAAAAGACGGGGCTCAGCACGGCAAGTCAAGCACGGAGAAACTAGACAAGCGACAGGGCATGGCGATGGATGATGTTCCAGATCAACTAGCAATGGAATCAGAGCATCACGACCAGATTGCTGTAGAGACCGCTCCAAGGGACCAAGTAGCCATGGAGTCATATCCAAATGTAGTGCCTGTTCCTATGTCAATGCCAGGTGCTCCTAACCAAGTCATTCTTCCAGTTCCTCCAGGCTTCCATCCATCCCAGGCGCCACCTTCCCATTCCCATGGTCCTGTGGCTATAAGATTACCACCTCCACAAGGTCCTCATGGACAGTTCTCCCATCCCCACGGGGCACACTCTTCCTCCTCCACCTAACTTCCAGCATGGACATCGCTTCCCCATTCCGCAGGCACTTCAACAAGGACCCCCACCTCATTTCCATCATGGACCACCTCCTCCACATTTCCAGCAACAGCAGCATCACATGCAGCAGCAGCAGCAACAACAGCATCACCAACAACAACACCAGCAGCATCAAAATTCCCCATCCTCCAGGGAACAGCAGATATTCCATCACCTCCAAAACGCCTTGCCAAACAACGCCAACGATGTTGTAGTGCAGAAGGCTCAAGAGGTTTCCCCCGGACAGGAATTGCAGGTGAATCCGCAACCCCCCCAAATCCATCAAATGACCCAAGCAGCCAACTCTGGAGAGCATAAGAATCATCATCCAGACGGTCTCGTACCACCTCCCCCTCCACCACCCCACCATCCCAGATTCCATAGTCACGAACGTGATCGCATTCCCCCTTAACAGCAGCATCACATGCAGCAGCAGCAGCAACAACAACAGCATCACCAACAACAACACCAGCAGCATCAAAATTCCCCATCCTCCAGGGAACAGCAGATATTCCATCACCTCCAAAACGCCTTGCCAAACAACGCCAATGACGTAGTAGTCCAGAAGGCTCAAGAGGTTTCCCCTGGACAGGAATTACAGGTGAATCCGCAACCCTCCCAAATCCATCAAATGACCCAAGCAGCCAACTCTGGAGAGCATAAGAATCACCATCCAGACGGTCTCGTGCCACCTCCCCCTCCACCACCCCACCATCCCAGATTCCATAGTCACGAACGTGATCGCATTCCCCCTCCAAAGCAGCATTATCAATCGGGTGAAATCACAAAGAATCTCCTGAGGGAACTTTTCGAAAGGAAGCCAAACTTCAGTAAGGAGAGGGGTCAAGGAGGCTTCTTTGGACCACCTCCACCCCCTCCGCCAGGTCCCAGTCACCCTAAGATCATGAGCAGGCCTCCACCACCACGTCCTGGACCACCAAGGCCCACTCCAAGTAGTGTCGGACTCTTCAATCACGGAAAGGAAGCAGCTCTCTCCACAAATGACTTGAATGCTGAGGGTGGAGAGCTCGGACCTGTTGCTCAGTATGGACCACCTGAAGGCGGCACTGGACCATGGCCCAACGGTCCAGATACGGATATGCCAAAGATTGTATCTCTGGAAGTGAAGTGCGAAAGGAGTGTGATGCGTGTGTTTATTGCTTTTGATAAGCCATTCTTCGGAGTCATCTTTTCAAAGGTTTGTCATGAACACATTTACAGATTATAACAGATATAAAGAAAGTTTGTATTCACATTATATTATGCAATTTTTAGGGACACTACCACAACGTTCACTGCATCCACTTGCCTGCCGGTCTTGGTCACACATCCGCCAATTTCGACATCGGTATCGAGGCATGTGGTACCCAAGGAGACTCTGGAAACGGACTCTATGGATACGGTGTACAATCCGGATCTGGCTCATTCTTCGAGAACACCGTTGTCATCCAATACGATCCACAAGTCCAGGAAGTTTGGGATCAAGCAAGGAAATTGAGATGCACTTGGCATGACCAATATGAAAAATCTGTGACATGTAAGCCCAAACTTTAGAAAATAAATATTTGAAGAATTTCTTCTTGCAATTTAAAACAAAATTTTCTTGTTTTCAGTCCGACCTTTCCCCGTGGACATGTTGGATGTTGTCCGTGCTGACTTCGCTGGAGACAACGTTGGATGCTGGATGCAAATCCAAGTAATTAACTTATATTCATCTCATGAGAATATTCATATTTAAATATTAATTTTTTACGAATGCAATTTTTCCCTTGAGTCCTGGAGGATATGTCGGAAAATCCGGACTTCCCGCTCCTGGAGACAGGGAGGAATCTGCAGCTAGAAGGAGGAGACGCTCCGTTGGCTTCAACGAGTCATCCACCATTCACGAAGGTCTTGATGGTGGCGATGATGACGTTTTCGAATATTCCACCACATTCAAGGCTGACCTCAACGAGGATGTAGGACTCAATAGGGTAATTACAGTTGTCACTCCAGATGATCTAGATTCCGTTTCCAAGACCACCGGTCCTGATGAAGCCGTTCCTATTGTGAATACCAACGGAGGAGAAATTGTCTGCATGTCAACCATGGGCTTCGCAGC
>JAHZNI010001402.1:0-25647 GCA_027744415.1 Seira ritae | reverse complement strand
TGAGTTTTCTTCTGGAAAAAATGGTACCTGACATGACTGTACTAGTACATACATTCTCTGTCCTGTAGGATGTGAAAGAAAATTTTCTCTTCCGAATTTACAACTGTATAATATGCTGTACACTGCAGCGTGGACACAAGGAATTCGTTACTTCATGTGTATGTGTGTGGATTAAACTTCCTTTTTTTGCATGCATATTTTTTTGCTGCAACGTACACTGCAGCTAAATAAGAGAAACTATCCCGTATGCTCTCTGGTTGCATGGAAAAAATGCGACAGGCTTGGTATGCGACAACAGTGGTTGAAAGGAGAAAGTTGAGAGTATGAAAAAGTGTTTATATGCCAGAAACAAAGGCGATGCAATTAAACAATTTTTCGAGTTTGAAAAATGTACTGCTCTGGCACGTGGAAGTAAAGAGAGAGACCAAAAAGTAGGAAAGCAGAAGAGAAGAGCATTAATTGCGTGTTGTTGGTAGATAGAGAGAACGAGAGTGGCTTAATTAATTACATTATTTTGTACCTTTGATTTTGTTGCTCTCTTTTAGTCTCTATTTTATCTCTTTGCGTGTGTGGACCTACATATAGTTTTCTCTCATTCCTTATGAACGAATTGCGTTCTAATAAAATTGCCGACTTCCTGTACGTCTGTCCTTCTCTTTGTTCTCTCTGTAACTGTCAATGTCTTAGCATAAACTATTTTTGAGAGAAATACATCAACAAAATGTTATTTCTGTGGTGAAAAGGAATAAATTTTGACTGACATATATAAATTTTGACAAAACCTTTCACTTTTGAGTCTGACAAAAACAGACAAATTACATAATATATCCTGAGATGGCAAAGAAAGATGTCTGCCGATTTTCACTTTATTGGTAAATATGGAAGTGATGAAAATATAGTCCTGACAACTAAGGCTTTGTTGCATGTTGTATCAATCAACGACTAAAATATCGATTTAGTTATGTCTTATGTCCAAATTAAATTGAGCACAGAAGTTTTGTTTTTCAAAAAAATCATGCATTAAGAGTGGCTAATGCCAAAACCCCACGCAGTCTTATGTCTTATCGTGATTCAAGTCGGTATTAATTAATAAATAAAAATTGAAGTGTGTATACCACCAGAAGTCAAAATCTTCTGTTCCCAAAGGTTCCGCAGTAGTTTTTCCATGAAATGAAAAATTCACACCCTTCACTCAAGTCCTAACTTCATTTTTTATTAATTTTTAACTTAAATTGTACAAAAAGGCAGCAAAGTTTATTAGTTAATTAGTATTTAAAAAAGCAATTTTATTATTATTAACATTTAATACTAACAACACTTTCTCAATCCTCCACAAGCACATCATCGTCATCATCATGATCCTCAGGTACAGTGGTCCTCGGAGCAAGCCAACTCTCCCAGAACCGTTTCTTCTCATCCTCACTCAAGTCCCCAATAATATCCAATTTCTGCTCTTTGTCCATCTCAATATCAGTGTCTCCTTCCGTAGTAGACGTCACATTGCCCCGATAAGTAGAATCAATCTCCTGAACAGTAGCAGTAGTACTACTACTGCTATTTCTCTGATGATGATGATCGATCGCATTGCTGGAATTCACACGGTTCAGTAGACACGAAGAAGAGTAGTTCCTCAACAGTTGGTGCACGTCTGCCCACGTCTCTGTGGCGTGTTGGGTCCTAAACAAGAAAAGAGGAACAAAGTAAAAATGTTCGTATTTCCATCGATATAATATATTTGTGCAAGCGTACCTGTTATCAACAGTATCCAGCATCCTGTCAAGCACAACCGCAATCCGCTCCTCTAGCAACGGAGTTTTCTCCTGAATGCGAATACACGACTCTAGAAATCCATTCAGCGTCATTGATACCATTTCGAAGCGTTCCTCGATCGAGCGGGTAAGTTCGCTCATGCGACGGTTCAGTGCGCTCGAAATAGACTCGACTGAAGCGAGGGATTCGACTATCATGCCGGCTAAAATGGGACAACAATGCTTTTTTCAATTATATTTTCTTTTGAAAACGTTTCTTTGGAATATGTTATCTTACACATGATCTCCGCCGATGAGGCAACATTAGTCGACCCACTACCACCACTGCCACTTCCAAGAAACTGATTCGTAACAACAGGTATGATAGCCCTGAACCCGTCCTGCAATTCCCTCCTTGTCAAGTTACTCATTGTGAACGTATCTTTAACAATCGCCTCCAGGTCCTGGGACCTCTTCACTAACTCGTCGAACATGTTCGATACTTTCGTGTTGATCAATGATGCGTTGTTGTTCTGAAGATGATGATTCTGGAGGTGGTGATGGCTGTGATGATGGTGGTGGGGTAAGTTCTGATCATACACCATGTTTGACCGAGCATAGAAATTGTTGCTGCTGCAACTCCTCGTCAGGTTCCTGGAAAAATTCTCCAGCAACTGGATAGTGTTGTTCTGTGTCACAGATTGGGATAGCTGAAGCGAACGGGTCGAGTTTGTTATCGATTGGGCAGTGTATTGCAGGGTTGAGTTGACCTGAGAGGTAATAAGTAGAATGCGTTTAAAAAATGCATGCATTTTTGAGTAAATTGGTGATCCTAAAATGATCCACTTGAATTGAAAATTCACCTCCGCCAGTCGGTTGACAACCTTCTCCCCTAGTTTCTCATGACTAATGATCACAGAATTAAAGTTGGAACTAATGAACTCGTTATGCCGCCTATTATCCCTCTGAATCAAATTAAACTTGGTGTCCAACTTGGCATCCATCGCGCTGACCAAACTATCGAACCTACTCTCCATCTGCTTCCACTTCCTCGTCAACTGCTCCTCGATCAGGTTCAGTTGGCTGCTCCATAAGTCCAGTCGTTGGCGTGTCGTTTGCATGCTCTAGTGGAGAGTTTGCAAAATACGTAAAACCATGTTTTCGCAAAGGACATTATTTCTGTTTTGGGGTAACGAAAGACTCTCTTCTCCAAAACCTTCTTACCGTCTCGATGCTATCGAATCTAAGATGCCCTTGGCTCTGTACCCTCCCGACCCTGGAGTCTAAGTGGTCCATGCGGATCATGAGCTGATCCAACCTGCTCCCCAGTCTCAGTAACTGGTTGTCCAGGTTCCTCATCCATACTTCGTTGGTGTTGTAGAAACTATTACTGGAACTACCACCACCTGCGTTGCTGCTACTGCTCAAACTATCCTGTCCAGAAGAGCTGCCACTATTTATTAACGAGCTTTCTACTCGACTTAGCAAACTAATTAGCGCACTGACCACTATTATCCCGCAACAACGTGACATTTTTTAAGGAGGATTTCGATCATACATACACGACATAATAATAGAACTCACACGACATCCCAGCAGCAGCAGGCACCGATACTATCAATTATGTACTAAATACATGGACTTGAATAAAATTTTATGCAAAAAATATATAACATGAGCACATCCGTATCAGTTGCATGTTTTTCCACTGATCGAATGAATGTTCGTATGGATGCATTTTTGTCTGAAAAATAATATGTAATTACACCAGGAAGAAAAAAAAGGCATGAGTAAAAGATCTCTCTCTGTTCTTCTGCTTTATTTCTCTGTTGAACTCCTTTTTTATATCTCCTTTTTATTCCGCTCGTGTAACAAAAAATCTCTCTCGTCTTTTTTGACATCTGCAGGCCAGATGTGCATTTCCTGTCTCGTGCTCTGTCTTTTGAGCTTTGTAAAGCTTCTTGTAAAAATGTGCCGGTGGTGATAATAATAATGTATATTTTTGTGGGCACGAGTCCAGGGAAAAAAGTTCCTTTTTATGATGATCATCATGATGCTATGATGTTCTCTTTTGATTATATGCAGCAGCAGCCGCAGCGTTTTTGCTTTCGTTCGCTCAATGGAAAAGAATGCGGTGCTCATTAGTGAAGAGAAACGAGAGATGCAGTTTTTGAGCTTTGAAATAATGAGCTCAGATCTTTTATTATGCGAAATAAAAAAACTTTTTGTTTCGTTTGGAGCAATGCGCCACACCTTTAAAAATGCCAGAGCCAGACAGAGAATAAACGAAAGAGCGCGATGAACTTTCACGAGGTTTAAATGTCATGGTAACCATAGAATCTATATGATTGAAATGGGAGAGACAGACACAATTAGATATATGCGTCGTCGCGTCGATGTTTTGAAGGTACAAGTTACAAAGGTTGAGTAGCAATCGCGAGACTATTGATCTTAAATAGGGTGAGCACTTTTCATTGAGGCTTGAGGCAATTTCATCCATAAAATTTGTTTCTGAAACTAATTTTCTTACGTGAATTTACATTTACATGACTGTCGTAAAATCCATAAAAATTGGTCTTTGGAACAATGTGGTATTATGGCACATAGCGAAAATTCCCACGAGTCAATTCCGTCTTAATAGCTCTATGCATTTTATGAAAATCATAAATTATTCCTGATTCTACATATTCAATGACGACTGAGCAATTAAACACAACGTTTTAAAGCCTAAAACATAATTTCCAACAATTCGGATACCAACATAGATTTACCAATATTTTAGCTAGATAGGACAAGCAAACCGACAAGTGTATCTATGCGCAAAATTCAACGCATTTTTCTCGTCAAGTCGGGCTAATTTAAGCTTTCTTCAATGCATTTTGACTGTCGATAAGAAGATACTAGTTGGTTTCAGATTCTTTGTCAGGGCTATGGATATCAAGCAATTTTTTCCAAAAAACTAACAAGAAGCCTTAAACCATGAATATTTTGTTATATTTAATCTATGTTTAATTTAATATTATGTTATAATCGTATGTATGTATTTTAATTTCTTTCTCGTATTAAATTGCAATTCAAGTTATTCTGAGTAAGTGCGATCGCGAATTTATATGAATCTGTGTTCGTCCTCGTGTTCCATCTTTTTCATCGTGGTACTTTGTGGGTAGACCCAATCCAGATTTTTCAGGGTGGGCAGTCCTATATAGACAACTCATTTGCATATTCCCCCTAAGTCTATTACCATTGGGTTAGCAAATTTTTGGGTAGGCAGTTCGCCCACCCTGCCCACATGGATGCTACACCTATAGACTCAATATATATGACTGATTGATGTCAGCGGTGGCAATTTCGTTTAAATAAATTCTTTCCGGAATACAACTTTTCCATTGTGGCCGGAAGTCCGTGCTTCAAAATCGTTACGTTCTTGGCTGCTAAAGAACATAGTGAAACTAAATTATTACCAGTTAATGCGGGTACCAGAAAATTATTATTACGGTACGTTGCTATCGTGAAACTACTGAATGCCTCCGGAAAGGTGACAAAGGCAGTTGCGCAATATTAGGTAGGTGTACTTATGTTTATCCAATCTTACTGGTGCGACTCCCATCCAACAAACCGTTTAAATCAGATTTCGCGCTGATGACGGTGGCATACAACTTTGCATGGCATAAAACTCGGTTGTGATGTATTTCACCAAAAAACAATTTCCAACAACGCATGATCTGAATCCCTACGAAACCAACTCTTCTTCTAAAAACCTGAATAACAAGCATAAAACATCACCAACAATATTTTTTTTTAAATAATCGTATATTATTAATTCCTCTCATTGTCCATAATATTTTTATGCTCACTCTCTTGTAAATCTGCTCTACAAACAATCGATAATTAATTAATAATATATAATAATAAAATTCAGACTTGGATGAATGGTGTACAGTATTGTATATATAACATGAATTAATTGTTTCACAAGCTTATACATCCCTTTTTTCAAAAACGTGTGTGTATTAAACATTTGCGTGTGTTTAAGAAACCTTATGGTGTAAAGTATAACAAAACAATTCAACTAAAAAAACAATCGTCAAATCAAGGTCCAAATAATATGCTCGTCATTGTTGCAAATAGTAGTTTTCATATAATAGTTATTTTTTCAGAAGCACTTTAAAAATTTCTCATCCCATAAAAGCACACAGCATAATATCGATTCCTCGCATGGACTACAAAAAAGACACACGAGGAATGAGAAATATTGTATTTTTTGCATACATTTTTAGTAGATAAATTATTTAAAGATGTTCGGAGCACACTATCATAATAATAATGTATTATCAATTCAGTGTAGTAAATATCGTGTTGCAACTCTGCGTTGCTGCATCCCGTTTTCTTCATCTCGCTCGCGCGCATCGCTTACGCCTCTCCTTGTAGTTCCACAAACAAACAAATTGAAGAAATCCACAGAAAAAAAGTGATGTGATGATGGATTTTTTTGATGTTTATAGGTCCTCAGTTCGTTTCACGACAGCAGATCTATGATAAACACCTCTGTGTCACAATTCAATGTTCCTCAAAAGTTAAAAATGTTTGTCAGGCATAAAACAAAACTAAAGCATGCAATAAAAGCGGTAAATATTTATTATCTTGATCAACTACCTTGCAACGGATTACTAGTTATGATCGAGTTATTAGGACTCGCACTATTAAGACTATTGTTTCCTACGAGCAGCGCTGGAGTCGGACTACTTCCACCAGCAGCACCACCTGCACCAGTACCGGTAGTGGTACTTCCAAGCAAGTCAGGACTATTACTGTCAGTCATCTGCGACTGCTGCTGTTGCTGACTGAAGTTGAGTAGATCGACAGCGTTGTCTACTACACCCGCACCAACAACAGTGGAAGGTTGAGCACCACTCGACATTCCCTCGAACGAGATGAGTGTCGAGGAGGCTGGAGTAGTCACAATCAGGTCGTCGCTGGATGCTGCACCACCACTTAAGTCATTGTTGTTGTTAAAATTGTTGTTTAGTGAGTTTACTACTGATGACTGCATTATGTTTTCTTGATTGATACTGTTGGAGTGTGGGAGGCAGAGAGAGACACACAGGCGGACACACAGGACATGCGGAGGCACATAAAAATTAAAACAGAAGAGAAGGTACATAAGTTTTCATTCTAATTCTAATTATGCGTTTTCTTTAAACTATTTTCTGTGCTGCACACTATTACTGTGATTGGGACAAAAAACTGAGAAAAAAAAATAAGCAGGAGAGCGTGAGCGTGGGAGTGAACTTCTTACATGTTATCTTTGTGTCCGTTCAAATCGTTCTGCTGAATTATCTCAGATGTAGCGTTGTTTGAATTGGTTAGATTGGCCCTGAAATAAGAACTAAAGATTAGTTCAAGATTGCAAATTGCGTTAAATATTCAATAAATTGCCTCCAAATATTTACTTCGCCTGCTGCTGAGCCTGTTGTTGCTGTTGAGCCTCAGCCTCCTTCTTCCTAGTCCGACTCATGATCGCCTCTACCCTCCGCTTCCTTTCCAACCGCTCAGCCTCCTCCTTTCTCAGTCTCTCTTCCATTTCAAGTCTGATTCGTTCCGCTTCCTTCGCTGCGGCACGCTCCTGCTTCTCCTTCTCGATTCTAGCCTTCTCTTCCTCTTCGCGCCTCTTCTTTTCTTCCTCCTGTCGCTTCTGTTCTTCTTCAATCGCTTTCCTCAACCGCTCTTCTTCCAGACGACGGGCTTCCATTGCTAGTCTCTCTGCTTCCTCCTCTTCTAATCTCTGGCGTTCCAGTTCTTGGCGTTCCAACTAAAGCAAACATTTATTTATGATTGAAAATTCTCGCAATAACAAAACATTACTTTCACTTGTCTAGTTTATTTACCTCCGCAATCCTCGCAGCCTCCCTCTCAGCCGCTTCTCGGGCCAAACGCCTCTTCTCAGCCAACGCAGCTTTCGCCTCCTCTTCCGTCATGATTTTGGGAGCTTTCGAACTCCCATCATCCTCCCCTTCAGGCATCGGACTACTCCTCTCAACATTATTGGAAGTACTATTATCATCCTCGACCTTCAACAATTCTTTCGTCGGCTCTGGAGTTACGTTCTCGTTGAACGGATTACTCCATTGCTGAGTTTGATCCTCGATCGTAGAAGCAGAGTCCCTTCCACCGCCACCACCACTCGTAGTACTTTCAAGCAATTCACTAACAGTATTACTCTTAGCACTATCGCTACTCGCCGCACGAGCGAATGGTTCTGGGGTTTTGCTCATGTTGAAATCCTCTGAGCCGCTGGCGAACGCTGACTCGATGCTTTCGAAATTATCGACCATTTTGTTATTATTCCCTTCCACTTTGTTCTCAATAATTTCAGTTTCCTTGCGAATTTCTTGCTGTGGAGGTGCTGGTGGCGCTTGCGCATCATCCAGCTGTACCAGGTTATTCGTCGGTTCAGGCGATTTAGTTTTAGAAGGTTCGGGCGTTTTAATAGGTTTCTTCTTCGGGACACGCTTAATAGTACTCGTCTCCATCAAACTCGGACTCGTCTTTCCAGAACTCTTCCCTGACGGTCCAGTAGTACTTGTAGTAGCGGAAGAACGCGGACGCATCTCATTGCTAGTCTTACGGCTAACAGCAGACTTGACGCTGCTAGCTCCAGGGGTCTCTGACCTTCGCGATGAAGGTGCACTACTGTCTTTGGTACTGCTGCTACTCTCGTGTTGCTGTTGACTACTGCTGGTCGCATGGTCATTGGATACACCAGTGACATGGACGCTCGCAGGTCGGGCTTTCCGTACGTATGAGGTCCGTGGGCGCATCTGCACTTGGGAGTGTGTAGATGACGTCATTATCGAACTGCTCATTGATGATGGGGGGCGGGATGCGTCGACGGAGCGGATTCCTAAGGGAAATATCAAGTTTTATTAGAGGAAAGCTCTTCTAAATTTCAATCTACTTTTGTACTTGTTTAGCTTCAAAGCGTGGTATATATTTTTTAAGTTTTGTGGACCCAACTTACACCAAACCCACAAAAGAATATATTTAGGCATTGTAAAAGCCTTAATGGTAAAAGTAATGTATATTGTACCAGTAAGAAGGACACCTAAAATAACAAGAGCACCACCAGCATCAAAATATACGTTTAAAAGCATCCAGTTACAACACCATAATACTTACACCAATTACATATTGTGTATGTGTGTGCGTGGAGCAAAAAGTGATATAATATTTTCTGTGCAGTATAGTTTTTCAGAGGACAATTTTGTACTTTCGGACAAGAATAATAGATATAATATTTACAAAAAACAACTTTCAAAAGCCTTCGCTTCAGCTGCAGAAGAGAGACAGGAAGGAACAAGAAAAAGTATTTTTTTAAAAGTAATTTAATTTCCCTCTACAATTAAATCCTTCCCTAGTTTTTAGTCCTCGTTCAAAAAATTCTATGACTCACCAGCCACAACACCACCACTACTACTCTGATCCTTTTTATTAGCAAGGGCCTGCCTGAGGATCTCAGTCCTCGTCAGTTTCAACCCAGCCGAGTGAAGATGAGTCGTGCTTTTAGAGCGCGACGGTCTTTGTGGCGCTTGATTATGCACCAAATGCGGGTTGGACGACTGATGCTGACTGCCTGCTGGATGCTGACGGTACTGTGTTAAGTTACCACCTGGGGATCGTGACCTATCCAAGCGTGTCATAGAACTGTATACTCTACCTGAGCCGCGGGATGTTGACCGGGACATCATCATCGAGTAGTCGTCACGCTTTATCGGGATCGTCGGGGTGAGGTCCGTTTTC
This sequence comes from Seira ritae, assembly GCA_027744415.1. Classification (NCBI taxonomy): domain Eukaryota; kingdom Metazoa; phylum Arthropoda; class Collembola; order Entomobryomorpha; family Entomobryidae; genus Seira; species Seira ritae. The sequence continues at coordinate 16,102 of JAHZNI010001402.1, read as the reverse complement.
CGCCGGCCGCAGAATACTCGCGAGCTGTCCATCGCTGACTCGTCTAGAGTTTACAATTTATACATTCATTTAAATTTTTTTACATTCAATATTAAACTATGTTCGGTTAGGGACTGTTAAAAAAATTAAAACATAAAATATAATAAATTAATTAAACCAAACACACTGGTGCTAGTACTGCTGTTATTACTGTAAAAGTGTGAAAACAGTCGTTTCATCCACATATTTTTCAAACTTAAAAACCGCGGGAAAAGGGATAAGTTCAAATTTGAAAATCAAAACAATAACAAATAATAAGTAACAATGCACTTTTGAAAATTAAACCGAAACTATAATTAATTTGCTCTGAACAAAAAAAAACTTTAAATTAAACAAACACTTTAATTTTTTAGAGAAAATTGTATTTAATTTTCTTCTAACTTTTATTATTGAGAGCAAGCCTGCCTGCCCTAGAAGGACCACCACCACCACCCCGTCTAGTAATATCAGCACTGTTGTGGAGCAGCAAAGGATTTTCTGGTGTCGTTCTATGCTGATTCCATTCATACATACTCGTACTCAACCGTACCTCTTCTTTAACACAACAACAAAAAAAGATTTTCTCTTTTTTTTACTATACCTAAAAATCATGTGTTTCTGAGTTGTTCGATCGATAAGTCCAAGAACTATCAACAACGTATCAACTATGGCATATAAGGCATAGCCATAGCTGTACATTTTTTATTCAGCTTTTCTCCCCCTTCAAGGTTCGTTGGACTACTACAACTACATCTACTACTACTACAGCTGATCTTGTTCCACGATAAATAATAAAATTTTTGTGTAGAGAGAAATTCTCTCTAGTTAAGTATTTTAATTGATATTTTGAACAGTTGCCAAAAGTAAGTGAACTTCTCTAAACTTTAACTCACTTTGTTGTAGGTGCAGATCATGAGCAGAACTAGCACGGATCCCAGGCTCTTTCATGACGTTCAAGTTGTACTGGGACTTCCATAGAAACCCGTCAATGTGATTGTCCAGGAGGCGAGGTGTGCAGCTCCCGAACGCGTAAGTTGGCTTGGGTTTACCTGCGTTCATGCTGGAACTCATGATGTTGTTCCTCTTGGTTTCCCACTTGGCTTGTAACGTCATTTTACGCTCTTCCTCCAGCATACGACGTCGCTCCTCTGCTTGTCTCCTCCGCTCGTCGTCCCGTTTCCCTAGCTCTTCAAAGTGCTTGCGACGCTTCGAGTCCTGTTCTTCGCGGAGACGCGAGGCTGCCAACGCCTAAAGAGGAGGAGGAAGACAGATCTATCTATCTTAACTGCTCTTCTCATTAGGCATGTTATCTTACAAGTAATGGTAATTAGCTATTAGCGAACCTGCTCCTTCAACTCTTCCAACTTCTTGATCCGCTCAGAGTTCTGTCGTTCCTTTAGCATAATGACTCGCTCATGTCTCTCCCGATTTGACCTCGCAGAGCCAGGTCGGTTAGTATTATCACCACCGTTCGCACCATTGTTATTATTGTTGTTTAGTAGACCACCACCACCTGTAGCGGCAGCAACCCCAGCGCTACGGGTTTGGAGATTCTTCGGCTGCTGATGCTGGTCACTCATCCCATCGTTTTTCACGCCTATTTGAACACACAAGAAGATAAGATTTTTTGTTCAGTGTTGCGTTCAAAAACTTTCATCTCTTCGAAAAAAGATGGTTATCATCTTTAACTTAATAGTAGTTATACCGTTATTATTATTAATACAAGGCAAGTTTTCACTCGGGAGTGAGCTCACTAGTAATGATCGAAGCTCGTCGATTTTTAACTGATAATCTCGAGACATTGCTACTGCTCACACCATTTAATTTTTGAAATAAATTATTGAGAGATTTGTTATTTTTTTGGACACAGTTGAATGGATCCACACTTTCGAAAAATATATTATATATTTTAGGGAAATTATATATTCAGAAGTCAAAGTCAACTGTAGCCAGTGACTATCATTGAAGAATGCATATTCGCAAAAATATTTTCCATGATAAGTTAATTAGGTTACGCTAATAGGATTGCGATGCGAAAAAATCCAATTGTGGGTTTTGTTTCGTTTTGGGCATGTTTAGGTCAGGTAATACAATAATAGTAGACTTTTGAGACCACACGAGTATTTTAAGTACTTCTTCACCAACGTGGTGGTGTTGTAGAGACCTTCATGATATCACCATCACTACCACTGAACTGACTGGAGAATGGAATTGACCAAGAAAAAAATCTGGACGACTTTTATTATCCAGCCACTAACTGACTGACTGGGACTGCAGCAAGCATCAGCGAAGAGAAAAAATTGCCGCATCGAATTATTAGTCTTCTGAATGCCAAAAAATATGATATTGATGATATGTGTGCTTGTGTGCACAGTAGTACATACACTGAAAAAACTAAAAAACCACGTCAGTAGTGGACTGGTCAGTCTACACAGAACTGAGTCGAGTCACTTTTTTAGTCACCACACCATCACCATACAGACTGGACTTGGACAGACTGACTAAATAATAATTTTTCTTTCTTTTTTATTCACTGCTGCTACCAGATATGTACGAGCTTCTTCATTCCTCTTCGATCCCACAATCATGAATGAAGGAAAAAAGATCCCCCAAAATATATAAAAAAGTTAAACCTGGATATGTACATACTACATGAAGTTAACCAGAGCATTTCATGCAAAACACGATGAAGAAGAAGAGAAGTTTATTTATTTTCATGAACAAGCTAGTACACTAAACAATGCTGTAAAAAATGTACGTATCTATCTCTCCTGAATATACGTTTCTTGTACATGACTTTTTTAAATCGAGAAGGGGAGAGAGATCTTACTTCATGTGCTTCGTGTGGTGTGGGCATTATATTTATAACGTTACTTACTCTTTTGCATTGTTCGTGTTCGTATACAATGCAGGTGTATATGTATTAAAACTTCAGCACACCCAAATAATAATAATAATAACTACTCAATACATGCCAATATAAAATCATAAATATTCATTGAACGTGTGGTTAGGTTTTTTACGCGATGTCATCATCGCTAAAACAATCGCCAAAAAATATATATATTGTGACATTGTAGATTGTAGCACGCATCGTTGATTGCAATCTACTCTACTACGTACGCAGAATTGAACGAACTAACGATCATCGAGTAATTAATTTTTTTTATTATTATTTTTATTTAGTATGCAAATCTTGTAGTAAACCATGATTGCATTTTTTTTAAATCGCAGCAATAAGATTTTTTAGATCGTTCAGTTCGTGAATGTTCGAGCAACTTCAGTCGTTTCTATTGGGGATCTACATATCTGAAAATTAAAAAGGCTTGAAATAAATGCTTCGAAGTTTAGAATTTTTCTTTCCTGTTGACTTGACAACAAAGTGAATGCGAAGCTAAATGAGTGGATCAAGCGTCAAAAGAGATCACACTTGGTCTCGTCGAGAGGTCTCATAATATGAAGAGTTCAAGCAATCACAAAAACATAGCTACCTACAACCTACACAGACAAATTCGATTACACAAAAAAACCTCGTTACAATTTATCACTCCATCTAAACTAACTATCTCTGGAGTGGAGTGTAGATAATAATTGTTGTATCATCATCATCAACATCATCAATTCTCGTGTCCATCTCTCATTTGCTCATACATGGAAATAATTGCTCGTGTAAATTAAGTAGGTACATACTATACTATACTCTCGTGATTTAAATTTACTCACTGTCATTTCTCATTTGTCACTGTTGTATACAAACTATTTTTTTATGCAGCTATCCCCTTTTAGGATATAAGTTCCGTGCTTGATGTCATTTAATTAGGCTAATAAAAAACATTGAATGAGCCTTGATCTTTCAGAAGAAAAGCATTCTCATTCTCTCTTGCTTTTTAGGCTTTTCATAGTGACGTTGCAGCTCGTTTACTTTGTATGCAATGCTGGAGGAATGGAAAATGGAATGACGTGAGCTACAAAACTGCTCTCCTAAAAATGACGAAGAATGACCATATACCTACACAAGTTTTATGCTTTTATAGCAAAGCCGTTCTTGACCAAAATAAAAAAAAAGTTTGGCTCTCAAGAGAGATTGATGTGGATGAGTCATGTCTCATAGTCATAGTTCTTTACAGTGAGACCTTTTCCCACCTTTTGTACTAAGCCGTTGGCAAAATATCAAAGCTAGTTCCGTTGCAGCAATATGTTCCAGCAGAAAAAAAACCGGAAGGTAAGTAGAGTAGGATAGAAAGCAGCATGCGATACATATAAAGTGGGCTAAAAAAATTGCTACTTCAGTTCAGCAGCATTGCATGAATTAAAGAATGTACCCGGTCTGGTTGCAATGCAAATACGTCAAATTGAGTGTGAACAGACCCGCATGCGATAAAAACTTTTTCCCCTAATCGCGTGTTTTTATTGAGGAACTATATTGATTTTTTAAACGCGCATTTATCGATTTCAGTTTTTGTCATTCATGTACACTGTACAGTACATTTCAAATTAACAGCATCACGTGATAATAGAAATCATCCATTTTCACTCCCAGCAAAAATACACACATAACTTTGCAAGAAAATTTTCAAAAAGAAAAAAAAACTTCCGTTATCATCATCATAAAAAATCCGTCACAGCTCATTTAAAAACAAAACCGCGTGTTTGACGAGGTCATGTAGGGAAAAATTACATATTTTAGCCTATATATTTTGTATTAAAATATAATCTGCCTACATATTTTATGTACTAAAGCACAGGTTTTTGGCTTGTTACAACGCAAAAGTAAAGTAGGTCGACGCAAGCGTGCGTAAAAAAAACTTTTCTTGACAAAATGATAAATTTCTTGATCAAGAAGTATATGTAAGTCTCGTGAATACTTACTAGATAGATGGTCAGGTTTTTTGAAGAGAAAATAACCACGTGTTTTACAGTAGTGAATCCTCCCACAATAATTTTTTTCGACAAAAAATATCATTTCAGAGAAATATCACATTATCACGAGACAGTACAATTGAATTGAATATGTTTCTCTATGTCTTTTTATGGTAGCACAAAGCAAAGCATTCCGCGTACATGAGTCAAAGAATAAAAACCACCTACATTTCAAGAAAAATTTTTTTTAGTGCATGCCGCCTCCTCTAATGTACCTCTGCATCTATCAAACGCTCATCATCATCAACATCAACGTAGTAATCAGCCACTCCATTTAGTTCACGACAAAAAAATTTTCTAAACTATTCTTTGTCGCGAAGAAAGATGATACATCTTTTCAAGGACTAATAACTACGCTAATCAAAACTAATAATAAGTTCCAAGCATGAACGCTTCAAACGCAATATTCAAGTCAAGTTTGAGAGCAGATTGAACAAGAGCAAAAATGATCTTTTTTTTGGCTAGCTCCCAACTAAAAGAATGCCGTATTACATTCCTTCCTTTATATAAAATCGAGTTCAGCGATTAAAAACGGTTGAGTGAACGCTACGGCTACGTAAGTACAATTCATGATCTGTTGTAGTACAAACTCAANAGTGAACGCTACGGCTACGTAAGTACAATTCATGATCTGTTGTAGTACAAACTCAACAATTTATTTACGTAAAACATGACAATGACATGAAGTGTGTGCTCTATTGTATTGTCACAGGTGTGTTCAAAACACTGACCAGCGCGGGTCCTGTCGTACTATAGTTGTGGGACAAAGAAACAGAAGCATTTTCTCCCCTAAAACTTAACACATGTTTCAAATAAAAATCATTGCAAAAAAATAATTATACCGTCTAGAGATTTTTTTCATGAACTGAACACAAGGGCAAGTTTGCCCTGGAGGCTTTTTGAAAAATCTGCACAGACAAAAAAATGTGAGCTAAATCATACGGTGTATGGCTCCTTGATTTGCTTTTTGAAAAATCTGCACAGACAAAAAAATGCGAGCTAAATCATACGGTGTATGGCTCCTTGATTTTGATGATGAACCTGTATGATGCTTCTCAACAATCAGAGAGGAGCATCATGTAGTACTGACTCATGCATGTATAATATTTTTTTCCTTTGAAGTAGTAATGATATCATGATCTCTCATCTCTCTCTTATCCAGCGTGAACAAATGAAATGAGCGTGGAATTTGCCGAGAGAACAAAAAAAAGCTTTCCGGCAGAAATCTGCTTAGAATGCGCACTCTGTTTATACATTATTTCTGTATGACATAACTAGTTTAGGAAAGGATGAGAGAGAGCCAAAAATCTACACTTAATTGCAGCAATTACAAGAGCAATTATTCAAACACTGAACATGAACGAACACACGGAGGCTGTAGAGTTGAAGCAATAATATTAAATATAGCGATGACGAAACGACAGCAACGATGACTGACGACGATGTCCCTTTAATTGTACTCATATATCTCAATTCACGGTCTATTTAACACTATATACTTGACACAGGTGTGTCGTGTAGTGTGCCTGCCAAAAGGCCAAAAAGGAGAAAACTCGTTCGATCAGATAGGAATACATACGTATAAAATTGATTTAAGTGCAAATATACTCCCTTACAGACATAGAAAGTCCCGTTCCCAGTGAAAGTGACACGTGTCCCACAGAAGCTCGAGTGACCTGTAGCGTTACTTCCCCTCCTAGTAGATTGACTAGTATTACACCCTGGCCATGATATAGCAGCCAAGTCATCTTGGACCAGGCGGTTATCTTTGTGGAGTAGCACTGATGGGAAGAGTATCAGTTGGTCCATGATTGAGATATATTTTTTTAATAGTTGTACTTAATGCACCATAATTAAAATTAGCACCAACGAAACTAACCAGCACCATAAAAAAACTGAAAAATTCTCTTTGAACTTGAATCTTCCCCTGGCCCTAGCACAATAAAATGTGTTACTTGTCAAAAGAAAACTTTTTGTACATTACTTCCCGTCTTGACTAGAGAAACATTCCACATCACTTCTCTCTGAATAAAACTCTCTCTCGCAGCTCATTCCTCCATCTCCTCACGCGACAAAATCGCAATATGAACTAACAAGAGTTTCAACACCTCCTCCTAAATGCACCACATATCATATTGCTTTGAATTAAAAAAAAATATTCCGCCTGAAAAATTTTTCATCACGTCCGTTTTGGATTTTGGATATTATATTTCCTTAAAACGTGTGTAATTTGATTGAACAGGAAACTAAACACAACTTAAGCTTTAGCTCACTCAGATCATTTTGTTTCTTCAAACCTTTTAGAAAATGGATGAATAGTGAATAGAGTGGCTAGGAAAAAAGTTTTACTCGTTCAACTCAACTGCAGATGAATAATTCAAATGTAACAAGACATTATCAACAACACAAAATTTGACTAATTGACTTTTTGACCAAATAGAAAAAGACACATGAAGAGTAGAAGTAATAGTAGTGGTAGTGGTGCTAGCTTTTAGTAGTGCTATCCTAACTAACATCAAAACTAGAGTAAAGGAAGACGAAAGAAAAATAATTTTTTTGGGACTCTCCTCGTTGCATTGCATTGCTCGCTTGTCAGTTTTGTAGTAGGAACGTAGCAGCAGCGACTTGTCTACAGCATCGTGTAAAATTTGTATTGTTCTTTTCTCAAACAAACGTGGTATGGCTATACTTGACTATAGTAGTTTGCTTTTGCTATTTGCTATAATGTATTTTTGGGATAATTTTTTTTGTGTGCGAAGAGCTGTTTGGTTAGGTCGTCTCTATCATCTTATATGTATGCCTACTAAAATGATTACGGTAGGTAGGAAAAAGTGATGTGATGTGATATTTGTCTACAAAAAAACTGCATAATAATTTAACGTTTCATCATCCATCACATATCACCTCACCATCAGCCCTTTTTTCATGTGACCCAACAATGAGCAAGCGATTGTATAATCTTCATCAAGGGACCTTTATTTCTTACAATTTTACATTTTCGAGAAATGCTACTACCTCCACGTAATAGAGCGCTAGTTCCGCATGAATGAATCACCATTTGTATACTTAAAATAGATAAGCTTACTTATCATACAAACTTCCTGCAACGATAAGGACTAGTGTGTGAGTGTGATGCAAATAACGCGTTTGCTTGATTAGGCAATATTGGATTTTAACGACCGTGACCAATATGGGGTCTTGTGATCGCGCAATTTTACATAAGATGCTTTTTGCAGCAGAAGTTAATTTTTTAAGATACCATTAAAATATTTATAGACTTGCTTAAAATAATATTTCAGTCCATCAGAGCTAAATGAATATATCTAGTACCCAAAAATGGCTTTGAAGTTTGAAGAGAGCGAAATTATTTTTCAACAGTAATTATTATATTCAAAAATGCTATGCAGCAGGAGGAGCGGCAACAGTAGCCCCATCTCACAAATTAAGGTGGAAACAAAAGGTTCGTAATAAATATGCACTTGGCATCACATAACTGTTCATTTCTGTCTGGTCGAAGAGAGTAAGTACCTGCGCGATGCACTTTTACTACTACCACTACGCACCTGTAAAATATAATTGTGTGTATCCTGTTATATGCTGCTGTTAGTACTCTTTGCTGTTTATTGTTCCGCTTGGCTCATTACCAAAGTTGAAACAACGAATGATTGTTATCTCGCGTAGTAGTGGTAGTAGCGGTCTTTGAAAAACCTACCTTCATGTAGAATCGTTTCGTTTTATTATTGAAGCGCGTGCAAATGAATGATGAGATGACCATCATCGATGGCCAATGTTTTATATCAAGGTTCAATAGCGAATTTTATCTCGTTCAGAAAACTGATTCAAGTGCATCTAGCCAAGATCGCCCTTACAGAAATTGGTTTAAAAAATGTAAGCACGCGTTTTAAAAATGAACATGACAATAATTAAATGATGTACTTCACCAAAATATACATACGTCACAATGCATAAAAATGACGCAATGCAGAGGTGTGAAAAAATGGAAGTATGTAGTAATGAATGAAGAAGTAATAATAATTCTTTTACCCTCATTATCATCATCGATCTCCATATTGTTGTTATCGAAATCGACGGAGGAGATAAGTCCCGTCGTCGTCGACTCTGCAGAGAACAGCCTCATTGTTGGAAGATCAAAAAAATATATCACGGCAACGGTAACTTTTTGAGGGAAACTCACTTTTTAAAATTGTTCAGAACTCAACAACACTGCAAATTACTCCCTTTTTTAATTCATAGTGTTTCGGAAAATTAATAAAACACGTAGAATCACACAAAAGCACTCAAACATCAAACCACTGGCCAAAAAATCTGCCAGGGCACTTGGCCAAGAAAAAACCTACTTGGTTTTGTTACTCACACGCCAGACCAATAAGCCAGGCCAGGAAGAAGAGTGAAAAGTGAATGAATGGCGAGAGGGAGAAATACGACTTACTGCAGCTGCAGCAGCCAAGAGAGAAAATTCTGGATTATCCAGAGCAAAAACAAGAGCAGCAGTAGGAGTAGCGGTAGAGATTTTTTTATTCCCTACTTGATATAATAGGGTGGACCTGATTTATCCTCTGTCCCTGCTTACACGTGACGTGACAGGTGAAATTTCCGGTAAAATACAGAAGATAGGAAATAGTAACAAGGGAGAACAACGTGAGATGGTGAACATTACAAGACCAGAGTTGATACTAAAGTTTAGTCCAAAAAATGAATGTACATATGCAATTTTTTTCAAAAATCCTTCAACGTTTTCTCTTTGTGCATTTTAGGTATATTTAATTTTATATTTACTGTACAACGCCCACATGATGCACAACCAGAGAATTCACGAGGTAGTTTAAAGTTGAAACTACAATGAAGAGTATATATCAAATCAGTGAACCAAAATGGACGGTTTTTTAGTGGTTTTCAAAGGTTGAGAAAGCATACCAACTAGAGTGTTACAACTCGTACCTTTTTTTCTTTGCAGATTTTAATTAGGAGATGCTCTTCACGACATTAGGCTGTTAAAAAAATGCACGAAAATATATCAAGAAGCATCACATTCAGTTCAGTTCACAACTTTTTTCGTCCTTGTCCCGTTAAAACGAAGAGACGAAAAAATTATAAGTGAACATGAACATAGTACCCACCCGATGCAAAATAAACCTGAGACTCTCTCTCTCTTTTACACTCGAGTAATTATTTTAATTGGGAGCCATTACTTTCTATTTAAAAAAAATATTTTAGTCCTTCCAAGCGAATCCATTTTTTGTAAATTCGATTGATTTAATTGATCGTTGTTGCAAACTGATACATTTATATAATCAGTTTCGCAACGAACAAGGATTCTTAGACTTTCGTTTTGTACACATACGCCTTTATGCATTTTATGTATCGCATCAATGACAATATAAAACCACGAGACATGAGGAGGAGAGTTCATAGTGCATGAGCGAAAAAAGAGGTACCAAAAATCTTTAATACTCCTATTATTATTATGCATCTTCTTCCATCTTGACTCTCGTGGTTTTCTCTCTCGTTTTTGAAAACCCACGATAATGATTATAATTTTTTTTTCATAAGCTTACAAGAACAATGAACTTGTCTGTATTTGTTGCAGATATTATTTTGCATATACTTTGTGCCCACACACCATGACCGGAGAATATAGTTTCCACCTTCTTCGTATTACCTATGCGCATAGACAAGATCTGCTGAAGATCATATTATTCGGAATAGCCAGAACCATTGTATCGTTTTTCAGAAAATGCATAGTATTTATATGTTTTCATAATAAAAGTGCAATATAACCTTTTGACAGATTCGCAATTCCTTTTGCTAATAAAATGATAATGAAGTGATGTTTAAAAAGGTAGCTTGAGATTAAGATGGGATGGAATTTTTATGTGAACATTTATAGCAGTTTTGATATAAAAATATATGGAGAGATCAGAGATCCTTTTCCAAAGCCAACAAAAGCTTATGAATAAATAAAGTTAATTCGCTGCCTGAATCGTTGCATATTAAAGTAAATTATGCAAGAGCTGAGAGAGCCCTGCAATATCGATTTTCCTCTACATAAAAGGATCTTGTTGTTCTTTTTATTTGCATACTTCCGGTGGTGTTGTTTTGCTAGAACGTTCCATGCACTTACATAAGTAGATATTTGATGCATACATATTTGAGTTGGGCTGGAGAATCTATGGGAAGTGTGCAGGAATTTCAGGCAACAAAAAATGGGCAAAAGGGAAAAAATTCCTTTTTGGAATGAATTACAGCGATTACTACTTGTACATCTCTCTCGACACTCGAGGGAGAGATCGACATGAATGTTCTTTTTTACTGCCATTTTAAATACCACCTTATCAAAGCCATAGATAAGCTCGCGATAATCTCCCGAGGAATGTTAGATAATACACTCCATAAAAAATCAAAACTTTCTTCACTAAAATTAAATACCTATTGTACATACATATATATTCATTGTAGAAATGAACTAAATAAAATCATTACTTTTTCTCTTACCTTAACTTCTCCACGCAAATTAATTAAAATGGGATGATGATGACGGTGATTTTCAGATGAATTGAGTAATTCCTCTATTGTGAACACACAATCAACAATTGTAAAAGATTTAATTAGCTTTGTAATTAGGCACTTTAAATGTCTTCACAAAAGACCATCCCCACAAGAACCTAAATGACTATATACACAAGCCAACAGCTCCGTGTGTGAATATTTAACGAGCCGGCGGCGGCTGAAGTAATAGTAAATTAGATCAAGGATCAAAAGACACGCAGATTTGCTGTACATAAAAATCCTGACCTCACATAAAAGTAATTCTAAAGCTATTTCACTCGCTGAAATTTAAAAACCAAAACCTAACTGTTCAGTATTTTTTCCAAACACATCGAAAGAAAATATATATTTATACTCTACACCTTAGCATGTACATACTCTTAAAGCAGAAAAGCCTTCAATTGAAAAAGAAATGAAAAACTCTTTTCCCAACACTTTCCATTCCAAACTCCTTACAAATAATCCAGAATAAATAATTTTTAATTTAAAGATCCAAACCTTCACTCACCTGTGCGACGACCTATTATGCTACTATTTTTATTGTTCTCAAAATGATCCCATTTAAATCAAAAGGGACTGTGAGTGAGTGAGTAAAAAGATGATGATGATGAGTAAAGTGGAAATATATTGTAGATGTGAAGTAGAGATCTCTGTTCTTTTGCGGATGATGATGATGTGAAAAAAGAACATACATATATCTACAACATTATTATTTCACGCGCATGTGTTTAATGTAGAGAAGACTCCCTTTGCGGCATTAGTACAACAAGACAAGAAGGAGAGTGCATTAAAGAAGGTCGGGTGTACTATTGTACAAGGGATAGGAGCATGATATCTCGCGTATTAAAATACGTGACAATGGGTGTAATGAATGTGTATATATCTTATGTAACTTGAGAGGAGAGAGAGAGGTTCGCTATCGTTTTGCGAAATACCTCTCTTTATTGCAACAACAAAAATCAATGAACTTATTGTATGTAGTTTGCATTTTAAAATGAGTCGAATGAATCTGTTTTGTTCAATGATCATCGCATCGTCATCATCATCGTCGTGGGAGTCAAATGGGTTTGGTTGGGTTAGAATCAGACCATAGACTTCGACTCGTGCGAAAATAATGGATGCTGGAGTGAAAGAGTCTTAGGATGCCCCGTAGAAAAAAATATACTTGCCTAAGCTTGGCTTATGTGTATTTATGTAGTGGAATAGTTTACATAATATTTATTGTTTTAAAAAAGATTACACAGTTGCTATTTAATTAACTACTCCTTCTTCCACAAATAGTACACTTCCAGCGGTTTATTAAACTTCCAGTACTCGTCACAGATCTGACCAAGCGTCTTGGCTGGTGGGATTTTCATAAAGTTCCCGTGTGGAGCGATCCAGATCGTACACTTCTTGTTACCTCCACCTTCTTCACTCTTTCCACTTTCGGAGTCGAGGGCGAGACGCATGCTCAAGTAGGTGCGGAGGTGGTCAACCTGTAGGGGGAAATGATTATATAAATTATATAAGCATATTATTCAATTAAATGTTAAGTTAACTATGTCCAGGTTTGAAAATATGGCTTACCGTCGCGTTGCCAGAAGTCTTGATAAACCGAGTCTGGATTTGCTCAGAGGGAACGGTTGCAGGCTGCTGCTGTTGTCCAGTTAGCATTTCCGGATGGGGTTTGAAAACTAGTTCCACTTCTGTTATTTCGTCTGATGCGACTAGAATAATTAAATTGCAATAATTAATATAAACTAAAAGCTAAGTTAACAAGCAAACTAAAATTAGATGTATGTATTCCCTTACCCGACGTGTTCGAACTATTATCACCCAAACTCTCGTTTTTGGCTTTACTCGTCCCCGCCGAAGGTCCCGGTGGAGGAGGCAGCAAAGCCCTTGTATGCTGCTCCGACCCACTATTTTGTGAAGGCCCTGGTGCAGGTGCTTGTTGCGGGTGATGGTGAGCCTTATTAGCACTAGTAGTGGTGGTTGTCGTAGCAGGCTCATCCAAACTAGTATCCTGTGTCTGCTGCTGCGGGTGAACGTTGCTCTCGGCGTTACTCTCGGTACCTTCGTGGTTGCTTTTGGACGCTTCCTTCGCTTTCAGCATTTGTTTCCGCATAAGGATCTGGGCTTTCATGCCTTGTTCGATCGAAGTTGCTAGGGCGAGTTGGTTGTGGGATTTTGATAATGACGCTAGGGCCTTTTGTTGCTGGGCTTCGTACTCGTCTCTGAAATTGGAAAAATAGAATTTTATGTGCAACAGAAACTGGGGAGAACATGAGAAAATCAGGGAAAAGTCTTTTTATTTGTCTTAAGAGGAATCAGGAATCTATCACAATTGAAAATTGTGCTATTAAATACAGAACAATTAATTATATTTGTTTGAAGATGCTAATTTTAAGAAAACTGTTTTTGCACAAGCAAACGCTTTATATTCAACGCGCAAAATAACTTGCAAGAAAATGCTCATAAATTCAACAGCTCCTTCCCTCATGACGGTAAAGACAGTTATAAAATAAATCAAATAGCGACTCCTTCTATGTATATCTGTAATCTCCTTCTCTGTAATTAAAACAGGGAATTTGCTCCAAAGGATTTAAAAGAAAATTTTCTGATAAACTCATTGATTTTTCGAATAGATTGTGTATTTAGTATATAGCCAATATAATGAATGAGCCTTAAATATTTTGTAAAAAACCTGAACGAAAATCCATTTACGAAAAAAACCCAAAATCTCAGGCAATTTTATACAGAGAAAGTGAACATGAATTCTAGGGTCAAAACTACAATGTTAAAATAGAAATCATTTTACTTTAGATTTTAGCACATTCAGGTTTACAATTTAAATTCTAAATCACAGAAATATATTCGAAAACACCCCCTACCCTTGGTCGTCATCGTCTGATGCAACATATCAAGGCAAATAGGACACATCAACTCCGAGTGCAACGCCCTCGGACTCACAGCGATCTCGGTGTTGTCAGTTATGGCTTCCTGGGGAGTTCTCTGGAGCTCGTAGTCACTCAGCTCCCATGTTTTCGCTGTGACTGGGGCTGCCGCCGCCGCTGAAGCGTTGTTTGGAGTTGAGGATGTCGTGTTTGGGGGTGGACCCCCTCCGCCACTTGGGGTTAGTGGGGTCGCTGTGTTCTGATACGGATCATAAGAAAAAATGCTATTCAGATTTGCTTTGGAAAATTTTAATTTAAATTTTATTTAGAAAACTCACTCCAACTCCTGCCATCGGCATCTTTTCCACTGGTTTGTATATAGTTTCCTTGTACTTCCAGAAAAAAACAAAAATGTACACTTTACACCATAACTAATCGGTATTCTTCAAATTATTTTCACATTCACATCATCATCACAAAATCACCATTTTTTAATTTAAAACATTGCTCCCAAGTTAATAATTTTTTCCAAGAAAAAAGCCTTTTGTTTTGGTATTTTGTTGTTGTAGATGGACCATATAAAATGTAAAATGCTTTATGCTATTGTATAAGTAATGGCAAATAATAAATGTGAGTCTGGTCTACATAGTCCCAGTCCAATACATGTTCATGTTAACAAGGGAAGCCCCTATTATGATTATGAACATCTCTTCTTTGTGGGAAATTTAAAATGCTCTGGTTTTTATCTAATTTTTGACAAGAATCTTTTTTCTATAGGATTAGGAGTGTTTGCCTTTGCTGTTTTCTCTCTGCGGTCTATGGAGAATATTTGTATTATTCACATGAGTGAGTAAACTGGACAAAAATATGACACGAAAAGTTTTTTACTGGACAAAACAAATAGGCTGTGTAGGTGTATGAGCAAAGAGAGAGAGAGAGAGTTGCGTTAGTTAGCAAGAAGTTAGTAGATTATAGTTCGATTTTTTAAATTTTCATTCAGACGCAGACAGTTTATACGAAAGTAATCTTGTTTCAAGAAAAAGAAAGTATTAAGAATATTTTAACATTTAATGATCTCGAATTTTTCAAAATAATTCGTGTGTGCCAAAGGACATTGCGTGAAAGGAAATACATATTGCTTCTCTATAGATCTTGGTAAGTGTTTTGTTTTACATCATCAATCATTTATATAGAATAATTATGAAAAAATAATTCAAATTCATGTATATCATTTCGATTGTAATTTTAATTCGCTGCTGTTTTCCGAGGTTATTGGTTATGCTACATAATATTTCGTTCACGATGCATTTATTATTATGGGCGTACTAAGTACTAAATCAGTTTGTAATTTTTACAATTTGCTGTGTTCCGCGGTGTTGATGAAAAGGAAGGGTCATCATGTACCATGTAACTCATCCCTGAACACTGAACAATAGAAATGCAATGCGGCAATAGCAATGTACATATATATATATTACTCGATTTTGTTTTTGCTTCAATGAAATCAGTTAAACGAAAATCATTTCACTCAATCAAAGAAAAAAATTTTCTTTAGTCCGGACCAATTCAAAGTAGCAATGAATTTAAATAACATGACATGCCATTCTGTGTAGTTTGCAAATTTTAATTTTTCGTAGAATTAAAAAGTAGGCTTCTTCAATACTTTCATGAATAATGTTATATGTTATAATTATGACGCAACGAAGTGAGGAAAAATC
>JAHZNI010001401.1:0-10635 GCA_027744415.1 Seira ritae | reverse complement strand
TAACATGAAATCGTGATTTAATGACGCATTGCTAGAAAATACCAACATCAATCATGACGCAAAGATTTCAATGAAGCTAACATGTAGTTGACCTATCCAATGACAGATTTACAATTAATGCTCCTGCTTCGTATGAAAAACTTGGCTTCATAGAGTGCTACATAGTAACTCAATCGCACCAGAGTGGGTATTAATTAGCTTCCTGGCTCAAAAAATGCCCGCAAAAATGCTCTGATTGAACGTCCACAATCACAGCCTATTTTCATATTCATATATATATGTACCTTGTAAATTGGATATGCATCATTAATTCATGGATGCATTATTTAAAAGGTTCCAAAATCATGTATTCATTCATTATTTAAATGCACTTGGTACTTCACGGTTTTTACATTTTAAAAATTCATAACAATCGTTCGTGCTCAAACGATCAAAATAGCGGCTTGGGTGTAATACGTCTGAACCATGAATGTTATCTGAGGTATACATCTGAGAAACTAGATGCGTGTACATTTAGCTTATACAAAATACATAAGCTCAGTCAGATATTATGCGGGACATGGACTGAGCTCTTCCTGCACAAGCGAAACTGAAAAGTTTAGAGAAGAGCGGATACATACACCATCACATAAGTTCACCGGAACTGGGTCTAAAAACACATAGCTGGCTGAATGAAAAGCTGAATAGACATTTTCAGATGTATTTTTTTGTAACGAGATAGATCATAATAGCTTCAGTCATGCCACTATTCCATTCTATTGATACAAGTCTTCATATAAGAGCTGTGGATAAAAACACAATAGGAAATGCTAAAATGAAATACTTTTCCTACTCAGCCTGCTTGCTCGCACTACACCTAAAACCATAAGAATAACATTTTCTTTTTTCTATTGCATCAACATCATGTCATATCACATAATAAAACTGCACGAAAAAGAGTAGATACATATATGTTTGTAGTGTGTAAAGTACTAAACAAAATAGCTATTCGTTTTTTGTATTTCCTTTTTCTCATAAGATAGCACCTTTCGCTTCAAAAAAAATTTGCGAAGAGTTTACAGACTGAAGGAAGTAACTATTTTGTAAAAAAAAGAAGGGAAGTAGTTTTTACCGATTTCACATTCAATTGCACATTTGTATATTTATTAAATAATTATTGTGACTGAAGTTAAGTGAGAGAAAGAGAGAGCAAGGCAAAGGTGGAGCGCGTTTTCCTTCTAAACTTGTGAGTGGTAAGATTAGCTTATAAGATAAAGATGTTATTTTTATAAATAATTGCTTTAGGAAAATATTTTATTTTAATCGGATATTATGCATATCCTGGGATGAGGACGTGGTTTTAAAGAAAATATTGAAAATTGTGGGAAGATAAACGAATGTCTCAGACAGCTTTAAATCCCATGCATGTTTTACATGGTGGTCTTCTGTAGTTTAGAATTGATTGGCAAAAATTAAATATTTCAAATTCTATGCCGGTAAATGTAAATACTGTTAGGAGTAGGGAGATGCATTGTGCAAATGACGGAGCCATTAAATATTTAAACATCATGTTCCAGATGCTTGCGGTATGATTTGATTTAACATGTACTAGTTTCGCAGATTTCCTTGAAATGATATGTATATGTATTAATAGATAGCTAAAAGAGATGCATTATCGTAAAACAAAACGAGCCCTAAATATCAATGTGAATTTACAATTTACGTATTTTGATACACCATACATACATAATATCAACTAGCATGAGTTAAGTGACTTGTGTCAGGGGAATGCGATGAGACAGGAAGACTTATGCGTGATTGTGATAGTGATAAGCCATAATTAAGGGAATTTGGATTTAGAAACGTTGAAAACTGTCTCTGCAAACTACGGGAAATTAGGAATCCTAAAATATTTATGTGGCTTGACCGGTTGAAACGGAGGTTTTACTTATGCATAAACATGCTATTTTTGAGCTTCCATTCCCGGTATCATTATGGCTTTATGAAGATTGAAGACCGTATGTATTGATTTCGCTTTTAAACATCCGGTCTGTTTGGCTGCGTTTGATGTGTAATACGTAATTTGAGAGATTGGTAAATAAGATCTGCACTGTCTGCACAATAATTTCAAAAATATATGTAGGAAAATTCCACATATAATATAATATTTTTTAATATTTCTTGTCAGAACAAGATCGAAGGATATTTTAAGCTAAATCCATTTTATTAGCTTTGCCAATGCATACATTAACGAGAATTAATAACATTAAATTGTCATCTATCTTGGCTTTCGGATATTGCGAATACGAACGTCATTTATGCATCAGATTCAAAGATTTACTTTTACTTCAGTGTTTAAAGCAATAATTTATCTTGGCTTTCGGATATTGCGAATACGAACGTCATTTATGCATCAGATTCAAAGATTTACTTTTACTTCAGTGTTTAAACCAATAATTTGTGAAATAAAAATTATCCATCGTTTAATCATTCATAATTTATAACATAATATGAATATATATAACATAAAAAATAAAAACTGCATGATAGAAAAGGTTATAAAAATCTGGGACGAATAAAGCATGCAAATAAGTATGCAACAAACAAGTTCAACAATGACTATTAATTTCAATTTACTTCTGCCAGCCTCGTTAAAAGCGCAAATCAAAATATCAGATGAATTCCATATAAACCAGATTGAACCTAATAATAAGCAACACAATACTTTGAATATTTAATACTCTGTTATTACGTCTAGGCTCGTCTAGGTAATCACAAAGAGGATTTTTTCGAAAGATAAAAACCGTAGAAGTCGAAGACTTTTCTTTTTCATATGCATCCAAATCCAATTTATCATCAAGAGAGAGACGAGCGGACAAGAATTACAGAGAGCTTTAGGCTTCAGCTCATACATCTAGGGAATGTAATAGTAATAATAAGCTTATGAAACAATCACATTAATTTTTTCGACTATATTTGTAGCATATCATTAGTCGTTGATGTGTAATTTAATAAAAAGAAAACGAGAGTTCGTCTAATCTACATGCCTCTCTCTACATATGGCATTATGGCAATTAGCGAAACTAAAATGGTAAAGTTGAAGGCAATAAGCTCGAGCTCGAACACAAATTATTATTGTACTGCATTATTTTACATTGTAAAAATTTCGTTGTAGCAAGTAGATTTCATTATTTTTTGGATAGGAAATATCCGTCCATAGTCCATGACGTTTGCCATTATCCAAACAATTTTATTGGTTTGTCTCGTTCGTATTATGAGTTTCGCTTCGCTCATAGTGGAGTACGAAGGATGATAATTTTAAAGTAAGCGAAACGAACGAAATGGCATTGATAATGATGTGGTCTCGGTCTCTGGTATTTTTGTGAACACAAAAAAGTATTAATCATTCTTTAGTAGTGTTTGGAAGCACAAAATACACCACGGATAATATTTATATTATATAGTATGTACATTACCATGTTCATTTCATTACTTGATAATTGTGCAGAAAAAATTTAATATGAGAGACTATATCGACAACCGACAGTAGAAGGTACAAGCATTCAAAAGTCAAATAATACTGTCCTTAATTATTGTCATTTTTTTTTCAAAACTCATTTCATTTCATTACGGATGTGATCATTTGGTGGGGGCTGTGTTTTTAGAAGGGAAGAGAAATCAAGGGGAAAAGGATAAAATTGTTCTTTGTGCATTTAGTTTTCAGTGTTGCACTATATCTGCTATTCATGCATAATAAGTGCAGAGAAACAGTCACACAACAAATATTTATTTATGGTAAATTGACGATACTTTTACAGGATATCACGTATTAGATTTTCTGGCACGCCTGCATTTTTATACGCAATTTATGATAAAAACTCCATTTTAGATTATATAAATATGCTATCCGTAGAACTGTGTTATGATAACAACTTATTCAATTACTACATGCATCAGGCGAAACAAGTGTATGTATCCGTTTGATATTTATTTATTCTACCAAGAATGTTGCAAAACTCTTTTGCATTAGCTTAGTAAAAGCACCGAAAAAAGGAGGATGAAGTTTGTAAAAACTTCAGTAGTTCTAGACTTGGTAGGGTAGATTAAGTAGTACGTACAAATCAAAAATATAAATAGTTCAAGAGGCAAAAAAATGTTTCAACATGTCAATTCCAATATCATATCACAAGCAATCGAGCTGTGGCAGAATTGAGTGAAGTGTGAGCCATAGTAAGCGAGTGTGGGTGGTGGTACGGTGGTACGAAAATAAGCATTTTCCTTTGACATTCAAAGCGAAAAAATACTTCATTGTGCTTTACTACGTAGCCTAACAAGTGGTTCCGATACTGAGAAAGTAGAATATTATTGAAAAATACTTTCCGAATAATTAAAACTCTTTCAACTATTTATTTTCAGATGGAGCTATGAATGAGTCAAAACTTTCCCAACGCAAAAATTAAAGTTTTGGAACAACTCTTCGCGTGCAATAAAACCTACCCATGAACATATCATTCATTCACATGAACTTTTGAATTCCCGAAAGAAAGACTGAGAGTTGCTTCATGACATTTGTGAAGGATAAATGTTAATAAATTAGTGAACATGTGAACCTCTTTGAAAAAGTGAAGTGCTCAACCCAACAAAGTGTTTGGAGCTCAATACAAATTAAGTTGAAACATTACCAATTGAAGAAACATTCTCAAAATGGGGAATCTCTTGCGTCTCTTGTCTCGGGAGGATTGTTGCTCACCACAAAAATATGACGTATTTTTGGATTTTGAAAGTAAGGAAAAAAAGTTTTATTTTCACTGTTTTTACTGTAAAGTTGTGATAAAACTGATTGACAATTGCTGACAAACTGTTTTATTATAGATGCTCAGCCAACGGAAGCAGAAAAGGAAGTATATGATGAAGGTCAAGTTGTTCTGGAAAGAGCCCATAGAATACTACAGGATCTTCAAGGGTACAAAGGAGCATCTCAGGAGATAAGGAAAGCGATAGGGACACCGGATGCTGAAACAGAAAAGCAGGCATGGGAAGCTGTTCTTCCCCTAGTCACTAAACTGAAAGAATTTTATCTTTTCTCAAAGGAACTAGGTACATACTATAAGAATTCCACCTGCCTTCCTAAAAAGTAAATTAATGGTTGCTTTTATGTATTTACAATCTTTGAAATTATTATGTATGCAGAAAAGCTCGTTCCAAAGATACTCAGGGAACTTTGCTCGGGACCAATGACTCCAACTCAGCACCTGGAGAATCAGCAGGCGCTCGTGAAACAGTTTGCCGAAATATTGGAGTTCACATTGAAGTTTGACGAGTACAAGGTATCACAGAATAGAATCTTATGACAATTGCAAGCATCGATCTAAGAATAAATTAGCACATTAAAATTGAATATATATATGTATGTAGATGACAACCCCAGCAATTCAAAATGATCTGAGCTATTATCGCCGAGCTTTATCGCGACATCGAATGGACGATTCTCCAACAAGTCCGACTGGTCCTTTCTCCCCTCTCATTTCCACAGAAGACACTCCAGTAAGCTCCGAACTAGCCAACTCGAGTTTTTTTAAAGAAATGATAGCTTTTCTTTTAAAGAAAAATGATATCATATTTGAACTATAGGTAAAAGGTTGTGTTCGAGTTCTCAAGGAACAGCCAACGTCAAGATCTGAAGGGCTACTTAACGCTTTACGTTACACTACAAAACATCTTAATGTAAACATTTTTACATTACATCGTAATGTAATTGATTTTGTACCTTCTTAATCGGAATATTTTGTACCTTACAGGATGATTCAACGCCCAAGCAAATCAAGATGATGCTCGCCACATAACAAGATTGCGGTGAAGAGACTTTCACCTATTACGATTATCATCTCAAAAGAAATCGAGATAAACATAATTATATACTACATACGTAGATGTAAGTACTGCCAGTGCATCAAGATAAAGACAACGTTGAAATCAATTATTAATCAATGAGTACTAAACGACCATCCGAATTTTGTTTTTCAACTTTCACCGGAAAAACAACGCTTTGAAAGAAAATATTTTGAGAATTGCGAAAGAAGTAAAAGTTTTGACTCAAAAGGACTAACCAACATGAAACCTTCCAATTTATAATGCCCAAAAATGTAATTTTAGTGCTCATTTAAAAATGTATTTGTGTTGTTAGTTTAAGTTCAGGTACTCGTTAACCAATTAAAAATGATGTTACCGCTTTCAATGCCAATAATAGCCCCACAAGGTTATCGGGGATAAATACAATAATTCCAAAACCATTACGTCTTTTTTGTATACAATTATTATAATTAATAATTATCAATTATATTTAAATAGGTCAGTCGGCTATATGTTTGATTAAGATTTCTACAATCAAGGAATATTTTATGTTAAAAAAGATATGTCCTAACGTGCGGGACGCATTATGCCAAAAATAGCATTACTGAAACATTCTGTGAAAAAATGAAACGATAGCCAAGAGCTTTCACATCAGTCAGTCAAACGTAAGAGTCATCTTGTCTTCATCAAGGATTTACTACTAAAATGTTACGTATTTTTATGCTTGTTTTGTATTATAACAGCCGTACTTCAGAATTCATTTTGGTGAAAAGTTTAACATTTTTCTACTACTTTGCACACACAGGTATGCTTGTCTTCTACCTAGACTTTCTGTTTTTTTTAATTAACTCAAACAAAACTTCCATTTGATTATGGATATTATTATGTTTTAAGTATTTATAAAAGTATTGTTTTCTCTTTCTATGTTATGATTAGGTAAATTAATAAATATGATTTTAAGTGTAGTTCGACTGTCTTTATGTATGTCCATCACACTGGCTAACATTTAAAACGAAGAATGTTTTTCTTATGCAACAGAATCTTCTGTAAAAGACATAAACATAATATGTAATTATGTGAGAATTCAAATATATTTAACTCACGAAGAAAATATGAAACGAAACTCGTAACTTAAAAAAAGAAGTACAATTTTTCTGAACCGAGAATTTCGAAGCAACATGTCCAAACTCCAAAGATTTCAAAAATTAATACAGCGCACATTTCCGATTCAAAAATTTAAAACGGACAAGAGTTTTTAACAAAGTGTAAATAGATTTTAAAATTGAAAAATGTGTCATTTTGTAGACGATTTCCCTATTCGTTCTACGCACTCCTGATCCCTATTATTCCTAAAAACACTGTACTGTATCTGATGCTTAAATATATTACCTGATGTAAAATGACGATTCGTGAAGTTTAAGATTGGCTGCAAAAATAGTTACATAATTTCTAGTTATTATGTATTGATTAAACTTGAGTCAGGAAACAGTATAAATTAAACGTAAACCACTTTGTGATTGTAATATTTCGGATGGAAATTGATTACAGAGGTAAACTTGGTCTGGCCACTTCGTAATCCAAATGATTGAAATTACTTCTCTGTAATTGAGCATGACTAAATGAACTATTATGTTTAAGTATGCACACGTCACGCTTCTTTGACTATGTACATGGAAGAGAACATACAAAATATGCCGTTGAAACATTAATACCACACACATAGTTTTATAATACGAATCCATGTTTCACAAGTAAAATAGAGATACAATTTAATGAACATATTATTCCACCTTCACCAGCTCATAACTAATCTTATATAGAATAATAATATCCAATCCATCAAAGACAGACATTATGAAACTTCTTAGATTTGATGAAAAATATTGAGATTATGAAAATGTAAATCAGCGCATGAACAAACTAATAAAAGTATATTGAAATAATAAATAAGTAACCTTTCTTTACTTTCCATTCCATAATTGACTTAATTGAGAATGAACAAATTTATCTACCTAGTCCTAAATCACATACATCGCAAAATTATTATTCAGCGATTCAGGTCATTGAACTACTTAACTGGCAGCTTTAGCTTTAATCTTGGCGTTTTCGCTCGTAGCCCTCTTGATAGCGTCTTCACGTGGAGCAAATACCGAAGAACGATAAAACTGCAACTCACCGATACTATCCATAATGTCATCCAAAACCCTATGTGAAAATTTCTTCTTAGGAGCTAGTTCCATCACCTCTGGATACCACCTACGGGTTAGTTCTTTGATTGTACTAACGTCAACGCTGCGGTAATGAAAGTGGGCGTAAAATTTGGGAAGTTGGCGCATAATAAACATGCGATCTTGTCCTATGGAATTTCCAGCCATGGGACATTCCCCTAGAAAATAAATGAAATTCATATCTCGATATATTCAAATCGTAAATATTTGGTTAGTATCGAAGTCTAAGAAATTAATTTTTAAATCTTATTACCAGGTTTAGTATGAGCCTCGACAAATTTTAGAAGCATATCGTCAACTTTCTCCAGTGTCAGAGTGCTCTTCCTTGCAGCATCAGTCAGTCCACTTTCCCCGTGATGTTTTTGACACCAGTCGCCCATCCCTTGAAGTACAGGTTCGTCCACATGAAGCACCACAGAATCATGTTGAGCAATCACTTTTAGATTCGGATCCGTAATAATTATCCCGATTTCCATAAGTTGGTCACTCTGTGGGTTTAAGCCTGTCATCTAAGACAAAATCAATCAAAATCATTTAATTTATAACATTAAACATGAAGGCATATATACTAGTATTATTATTTTTCTGAAATTAATTACATACTTCACAATCTACCCAAATGAGACTACCATCTAAAGGCTCCGTCGTCCACATGTTGTCGCCTAGACGTCTCCTGAATCTGCCTTTTGGAATTGAACTGGTTAAATTCGACGAATTTAGAGTCGAAGCTTCCGGTGCGCTGGAATTGAGCCCTTCGGTACTTGGCGTTGTTACAGGCCTCTTGGTGACTTGTCTTTTCAAAGCCTCCTCCGCTCTCGTACTAGTTCCCACAATGGAAGATACCCACGACTTCAAAACTTGATGTGGTTTAGCGATTTCCTTATCGACCCCTTTACGATCGTCTTCAGTGTGATGGAGGCGGATCCCAGTACTTACGTAAAAGTCACGAACACCTAATTAGGGATCAAAATCAAAATAAAATTCACGAAACTGAAATTCCACAGCTAACCACTAACACGCAATGGTTTGTAATATCGCAAATGGCCAAAAATCCTCACTATGAGAAATTGCACTCCTACAACAACGGTTTCTCCAAAATTATATAATGCTCCGCAAATGTCAATTAAGAACATTCAGTTTAAGTTATTCAATCAAACAATGACATTGACATATTACATCAATCCGGTTTTTTTTACCTCCTCCAGGATCACACGGGCAAGACAACCATTCCACAGTTCTTCTAACGCCCTTATTGTGCAAGAATCTGACTTTTGAAATACTCTGCTGCATCGAAAGGAACAATACTTTTTAGTGCACGTACCTAGCTACGATTGTTGAATGAATTCAACTCAAAAGTTTTGAGTCAAAACGCGGTAAAAGTACTCTTCTTCAGTTGCACGCATGCGATAAATTGGTAAATAATATGCATAAGGAAATAAAATTAATGCATTGCATTGAGCCTTTTATCTTTGCCCCAGACAGTGCACTCAAAATTTGCCTCTCTTTTCAGCCATTGGCTCATACTTTCCTTTATTTACCAAGTTAGGCCCATCCCATCTACGACATGTTTCCTCTATTCCTACCATACAATTTCTAATGCAATAAAAATATTTAATCTTGTCGTAATGTTTTTATTTTTCGAAAAATAATAAAAACGTTTTAACTGTGAAATTGGTTAAATTAATTTAATTTACAAAACTATGTTCTTCATTTAATGGTGTCGTCGTTTTTCATAAAATATAGCTAAAGAAGTTGTTCCTCATGTTTTGAAAAAGGAGGATGAAAAAAACGCACAGATTGACTTGTTTGTAAACAAACAGTAAATCAACAAAATTCCAACTTCCTTTAACTGGACAAATTCCAAATTGTACACCACATCAATCATCAGAAGTCAACGGATCATCGGGGCGGTCGAGAGTCGAGGCAGTTTCTGATACATTGCATCGTAAAATCCTAGCGTATGTCATAGTCAAGGTCAAAGTCTCCTCTGAAAATTTTAAATGAGACCATCGACCTGTCAACCCAACCTCCAGATCCAGTGCATCAAATCAACGAACGAACGCCTTCATCAAAACGTCACATGCCTGGTATAGTGGTATACGTCCAATAATAATTTTTTGAAATCACAAGTGCCCTTTTTTCTAGATTATGTCCTCTATTCTGGCTACTACTTACATTGTCCATGATTTAAAGTGCAACCAATGTACAAGCATTATATATATTAAACCAACAATCTACTCATTTTAAATCTTCGTGCTGATAATGCTAAATGCTAATACATAGCAATAATGCATATTATATTTATTGAAGACCTGCCAAGCCTAGCCTGTCTGTAGTACCTGGCAAAAGCAAGCCTACCAACAACCGAACCGCCACACTATTGGGAAATCTATGTTAAGGTTATTGAGTAAACGTAAAACTAGAACTGAATGCATTTCACTGATGGAAGCAAAAGAAAAAAAGAAGTTTTGACTCAGCTGCAACTACACTTTCAAAAGAACCAAACCCCAAATAGATTTGAATTTTAAAATTTTTATAATTTTAATTGAAATAGTGAACTATTGAACGAAAGGAATAG
>JAHZNI010001400.1:0-20021 GCA_027744415.1 Seira ritae | reverse complement strand
TCTTTCTCACTGCATATAATGCTTTAGAATAAAAAAAAGTGCGGTATGTCCGTACGCAGGACT
The DNA here is from genome assembly GCA_027744415.1 of Seira ritae. Taxonomy (NCBI): domain Eukaryota; kingdom Metazoa; phylum Arthropoda; class Collembola; order Entomobryomorpha; family Entomobryidae; genus Seira; species Seira ritae. Next base: position 19,958 of record JAHZNI010001400.1, on the reverse strand, counting down.
TGCTTTTTTCACTTACTTTCACAACAACAATAAGGCGTATGTCGTGGATGCATTTTCATGTAGGCATGTTTATTGCGTATATATTATGCTTTAAAGGGATTTTTCGGTATTTGCCACACGATACGACGATGATGATTGTCACGATGTACAAAAGGATCTCTGTTATAGTCCACAGTATGTACAGCGAGGGAGAGAGAGAGAGAGAGGGATACGAGGCCAGGTCTATTATCAAAAAGAGAAAGTAAAGTACGTCCGCGTCCTAGTAAAAACGTATTTTTTAACTTATGTTTAGACGCCTTACTTGTTAGTTCGTCGGTATCCCTATGAAAGCATATTATAAGCAAAAAGAATAAAGGAACGGAGAGTGTATTATTATTGCTAGTCCTGCTGGTAGTGGCGATCATGCTGATGATGATGAAATGATATGTATAAGTAAAAGTACAAAGTAAATGACGTTGAGCCGTGAGGGAGTATGTAGTGTAAAAAATGTTTTAAAGAGAGGAAAACGGGCAAGTTAAGGCATGTAGCGTATAGGAATTAAGTTAAATAGAAAAAGTAAGGAATACATGTACCATGTAGCATTTGCACTATTACAACCACTACAATTTTTTTCTGGTAGCCCAGCTATTATTGCTACCGTTATTACCACTAGAGAAAATCATCTAAGAAAGTGCAAAAAGGCCACATAGGTGACCAGAACAAATATACAAGTTCAAAATGGTGGTGCTGTTGACCTGTTCCCCAAGAAGTGCTCGAACAGTTGCCACTTCAGTTCGTGTGGTTGCATCTTTTAAAAACATCTTTTAAATGAAATGGTTAAAAAACTGGTCTACTTATAGAGAAACTATATTTTGGCTCGGATTTGCAGTTTCCTTTAAAGTTTTGGAAAAGAGATGAACAAGAGAGCCAATAAGCGCATAAATTTTTCAAGTTCAAGAAGCAATCAAAAGAAAGGGAAACATTTGGTGGGGATCTGAGAGGAGCAAGGAGAAAATGATTTAAAGTGAAAGTAGTCTTTGAGTGCAGTGCTCAAATATGAAGAAACTGAAGAGCAATGCTACATTTAACGCAGTCTGCACGGAACATGTGAGACCTACAATTTGCTGCTTATGTACGGTACGATGTTGTCGCAAAGCTATCAGTGGAACGCGAGGTCGCGCTGCAGCAACTACGATTTGTGATTGCTTTTTGCTTTCCTTTTCAAACACGAGTGCAAAATGTGAACTATAATCAACGGCTAATATGCAGCTACCAATGAACACTCCTTCACATTTGACTGTCTCCAAAAGCATTTTATTTCACCCAAATCATGGTTTTCAAAAAACATCGTAAAAACGATGGAGGGGTCTTATTAGACTCCTTCCAATGAGATGGAAGTTGACTACATCTTTAGGAAAAAAGAAGATTAAATATAGGAATGAAAAAATTGTTGAGGTGCATTGCAGTGCTCATTGTTATTCTTGGCACGAATTATCAATTTCTCAAAATCTAGATTTTTTGTGAATAAGTATCAGCCTTGGTTTTGTGCAACCCACGGATTTTATATCAACGACGAGTTCCTTTGCGTCCAATAATTTGCTACTGTAATACTGCGGTTCGACTCAACTCTCGTTATCTATGGCGTTGCCAATTAATGAAAGAAGACGCGTGTTTTGTAATTTTGCACATTTATTTGGTGCAAAAAGAATGATTGACTTGAATGATTTTTGAGGTCAGTGCAACATAATAAAACATAATGGCATAATATTTACTTTAGCCAACTTAATGATCTCCATCTCTATAATGATTTTGTGATATTGTGCTTTGTGCTACGCTCTCTAGTCATTTGTATATCTATCGCTAATTGATTTATTGAAGAGTTGTAAGAATTGCATCAAACTTCTGTCCCGTCCGCTCATTTGAAAAGTATTACAGTTAAGTAAATACTTACACGATAATAACAATAGCTTTGCTATTTTTACGCTTTGAAATTTTTATGCAACTGGCTAAACCGCAATGATATTTTTTTGCGAAGAAGGTCGTTTAACAACACAAATGATAATTTAATTTTCTGTCAATTATTACTAACTAACTTTCAAATGTTCAGAATGGTATTTGTTACACAAACGTGCTACAAGAAATGTTTTCAGAATGCAGTTTTCATTTCTATTTTACGCAGTCTGACATGTGATTCAACTTAAATCTATAACATCTTAAATGTGAATATATTCTATTCTATCATTGTTGCAAATGGAATGAGCGTTGATCGTTCTTTCCCATCATAGAAAATAATTGTTTGTCTCGTCGTGTCATTCTCAGATAATTGTTAGGTTGGCTTGGTGTGCGCTTATGTCTTGTTTACAGGTTGGTCAATTTCTTCAACTGTCAAATACTTCAAAACTTGAACTAAAAACTGTGTAAAAAGGCTATGCTAAACTATGCGAATGTAATTTTAAGGTCTCCTTAATGACGTAATAGTAATGCATCTATAACTCTGAAGGAATGAACTATACTTCATTACCAATCTTATTATTGTCATCGTCTAATTTCCATTCTGTTCCACTTCAAATTTATTCCGGAAAGCGTTTGAAAATCTCTGGTTTGAAAACTGATACTTTGTCTTCATGTTTCGCATCGTTCGTCGCATTTGCTGCACTGTCAACGTCTGTTTGTCATTCATCATTATTCGTAATACTCAACACGTTATTAAGTTGCTACTATGATAGGTTCGAATATGATGACAGGTGAAAGTAGAGTGGAGTTATTGAGTAGACGGTTACGTCGACACAGACAAAAACTGTTATTGGACTCTACTAACTGCAGTGAATCTAGTCCTGCTTTTAGAGGTAGTAGTGGACAGTGTTGTCGGACGCAATTCTCGATATTGTGCATTGAACAACACGGACGAAGGAACTCCGATTTCGAATCAGAGAGCACCCCTCAAGAAAATAGTATTACGAAAAACACGTCGAATCACTTTACTAAGGTATTTCATGAAAGTATTGATTCTGACACCCTGAACATCTCTTACCCAATCTCAGAAGAACTGAAAGACGATCTTGATAATTATTTTGTCGGTACCGAGCAGAAAGATTGTGCTTGCAGTGACTTTAGCAGTGAAATTGAGTTTGCGCTAACTGAGCCCTTGCCGACTGTTGCTCTGCTGATTGGTGATTGCGATCAAAAGAATTCGAGATCAGTGGAAATCAGCAGCAGGTACAAGGGCGACGACGAAGATGTGTTTGGAATGACAGAATGGCAAGTACCTCGCACGTAGCCCCAGATCTTCCTCCTATGCCTGATCTTTCACATTTAACTGATGAAGAAAAGCAGATCATTCAAAATGTAATGCTGCGTCAGCAACAAGAAGAAGCCAGAGAACATGAAATTGTCAGGTAAGTGCATAGCTACTATATAAGCGCATAATTAAGCATAATGGTCAATATTTAAAAAATCATGTAGTGAAAGAATGAGCGTTTGTAAAAATTGCATGTGATTGCTCATGCTCGTGTTTCTGCATAACAATGTCATTTGCTAATGTGGAATCCAACGTGGGATTGATTTTGCAGAAGCCAACCTTTGTCTACATCCACTCCGGAAAAAGAAAACCGGGGGCCGGGGAGCAGCGCAGGAGGCTCTCACCGTTATCCTCCTCCCCCTCTTCAGAGAACGTCAAGCTTACAGCATCAAGGGAGAGAACTCCCTATCCCTCAATTAAGAAGACAATACAGCCAAGAAAATCGACCACCGCCACAAATGGTTCCTCCTCCTCATTTGCAACAAAGAAGATCGTCGTCCTCTGACCCACACGACTACTTTCCCCATCACTACAGAGACTTCGACACTGGTTACGGACCTCCTCCTCCGCCAGCTCCAAGCCACCCTCCGCCTCCATCCTCTTCCACCGGCATGCCCCCTCATTCCCTCCATTCGTCTTTGGGCCACGGCCCTCCGCCTGCCAAACCACCGCCGGTGGACTGGACGTCGCCACCCTCCTCTTCTTCGTACGACCAGCAACGGCTCCTCCTCCACCACCATCATCCATTCAAAAGCCCGCAGCTACATTCGCAACACTCGTCATCGTCGTCGCAACCTTTACATCATCATAGCATTAGTGGTAGTACTAGTGGTAGTAGGGTAACTGTTGCTGCAGCAGGGCCGTCGTCTTCAGTGGCTAGTAGTGGTGTTCTGATCGGTCACAGATCACTTAGTTCGTCCGAGGAAGAACTCCGATCCACTCCAGAGTACACGTCGGGAGACGAGTTAGACCCTAGACACCCCCGACATTCTTCCCGCCTCCATACCACTTCTGCTTATCTTCACTCATCCGCTGGAGTGGAAATGAGTGGAGTGGGAGGAATGGGCTCCATTACCAAAGGTGCATACGATGGTGCTAAATCAAGTGGTGCTGGTGGGATCGGAGGTGGTCCCGCTAGCTTGCTGCCAGCCGGTGCCGGTGTGCTTCCAAAGTATCATCGGTATCATCACATGGCACCACCCGAGCGTAGAAGAGGATACACTGATCGCGGCCAAAAGAAAACTGTCCGTTTCGATTCCGACGATTTTGGCGGCGAAGGGGGCGGGGCGGAGGAGGAGTGGTTCTGGGATCAAAGCTCCGCCGAAAGGCAGGGCTCACAAGACTCGACTACAAAGGATTCCGGAATAGACACTTGTTCCAATTTTACTTCCAGTGAAGACTCCAATCGTGAATTAGTTCATACTAAGGTAAACCAACGTATTTTGATGATAGATCAAATAATTTGTCTTAATTGCAATCATGACAATCAATCATGACATTTGTTGAATTTGGCAATTATCTGCTTTAGCATCCTGTGTCTTGGCGGCCAAATCATGATGGAACCAAACTGATAGGACATATGATATTAAAGAAAGATATTAGGGATGGCCACGGGTCATCTGCACATATCTTGGGGCTCAAAGTGACAGGTGGACAAGTACTGGACAACGGGAGAATAGGGGCCATTGTGGAGAAGGTGAAGAAAGGGTCGATAGCGGATGTCGTGGGTAGAGTGAGACCGAATGATGAAGTCATAGAATGGAATGGACGGTGAGATTTGACTTTCTCCTAACCATAAAGCATCTGCATGATTTCAGATGATATGATATGCTTGTACATCATTTGTGACTGTGATTTTCATACCTGACATGATGTTTTTGAATCAGGAGTTTGATGGATCGAACGTTTGATGAGGTACATGAAATCATCGCAGACTCGAAGTCAGACACGCAAGTAGAGCTAGTATTGGCCAGACCGATGGGCGTAGGGGGCCCAAGTAGTTCTGCAAGTAGTAGTGCCATCCCAAGTACATCAACAAGTGCAAAGAGCTACCTCAGTATTCGTAAAGACTATAAGAGACCAAGTGTGACTGTGACAAGCCCAACTTCACCTGACCCACCTAGACAAGGCCGCTTTGGACCAGTACAACAAGCAAAAATTCAAATTAAGATTTGGTTTGATCCGGTGGGACATCAGTTATTGGTAACCGCTATCAATGGATGCGACCTTTCTTCAAGGAACCCCTTGCCCAATCCATTTGCCAAATTGTGCCTCCTTCCTGACAGAAGGTGAAAATAGTTTAAAAGTATAAATCAATTTGTCATTGAGTTGCATTATTTATTCTGAACAATTTGGGAATCTTGTCATATTTATACAGTGAGAAATGGAAGCGCAGAACGCGGACAATGCAACAGACTCGAGATCCGCGCTGGAATCAAACTTGTGTGTTCGCTCCTATACGTCTCTCAGAAATCAGAAGTCGATATCTTCACGTTTCCGTGTGGGACTGTGAACGTTCAGGGAATATAGACTACCTTGGAGAGACTTCCATTGAGCTCGCCACTCATCCCTTGGATGATGAGCCGGAATGGCATTTTCTGACATGGGATGTAAGCACACGAGAAAACTCACGTGCACAAAAATAAGTTTCGTTTTTAATGTAAAACTGGCATTGACGAGTTATGCTTGAATATTTTTGCAGCCGCAGTCGAGCTTTTACGTCGATGACGCTACCATTGGTGGACCATCTTCAGAACATCTTTCTCCTCCAAGCACTACATCCCGTCTCTCTGATTCAGACCCTTCCGAGCTAGACTACGAGAGACGCCTTGAAAATGCTTCCATTTCCAGTTCCTCTAGGTACGCCACAAAGTATGGAACTTCATCATAAGTGTCTTTCTCTCTCTTTCTCTGCTTCTTCTTATACTGTCTATTCTGCACTACTTTTTATTTTCCCCTTTTACTTTCGCTTTGTCTCTGTTACGCTTCTTCTCAAACTTTTCTGCTACTGTCATTTCAAGAAAAAACTTTCCGACCTTGATTGGTGTTTATACAAGACGCATATTATTATTAAAACTGTGGGGTACAGTCCGCCTTTGGATGACCTGTCAGCGGATAGGCGGTCGCGTCGTGACTTGAGTCCATTGAGTCGACGCGTGACCACCGATGCTGCCGGTGGGGATCCTTATGCACCAAATCGCGAGCCCTTAGTTCCGGGTAGACGTTCATTATCAGCTACTTCCCAGTTTCGTTCTAAAAGTCCTCCACGTCGGGCCTTTTCACCTGTTAGAAATGAGTCAAGTGATATGGGTGGAGGTCCTCCGATGCCAAGAGCTCACAGATCTGCCACTGTGACCCCACAAGGGTCTCCTAAGAAAAGACAGCTGCCTATCGTTCCGCCGGCCAGAGAAAGACTGTCCCAGGCAAGCGATCAGGAAAAAGTACGATATTTTAGTTCCACGGATGCTGGAGATACATGTAGCTCTCTCAAACCCCTGTTTCTCTCCCCACAGGATATAGAGGAAAGAGCTAGAGCCCTGAAAGCAAGGATGCGTTCCTCTGCCTCTGCATCATCAACCTACTCATCCAGAGGCCCTAGTATTGATAACGAAGGATCAGTGCGCTCCAATCGCGGGATCTCTCCGGACCGGGAGTGGGCAGATTCTGATCTAGAAAGCGTCACCAGTGCCTTCTCTACTCAGAGCGAAAATCCAAATCGACTTAGGTACGTCAACCTCTCTTTTTCCCTTTCCTTCCTCACTAATGATCATGTAGATATTCTCACGCAACAACAATCATAACCACGCTATAAAGAGTTTCATGTCTTACCAACTCACGCAATAATATAATACCACGCGTTATAGCTAAAGCTGACTGTAGACACACTGGATCATGTTTCGTGCAACTCACCCCTCCTCGCCCAGTAAAATCCTAAAATAAGTTACCCATGTCACAATAATCATCAAACCATGATTTTTTGCTTCCTGTTCATGTCATCTTACCTAAAATAGTTCAGATTTTTAGTTTAAAGAAGAATTAAATCGACTTTCTATAATGATCAGAAACAGGTCATTCTTTTCACTAAACCTGACTCCACCTAAAGCCAGACGCACTTCTTCCATGATACCGAAGAAAGCTCACTCGACCATGATGGCAACCACGAACAACTCTTGCTACTCCGACTACCGCCTGCATAACCAGGCACAAGAAGAGAGCTGTGATAGATTTCAGAGTAGACCCAAAAAGTATTTTCGTGATTTCTCTACCCCAGAATATTATTCCTGTGATAATTCCCAATTAGAGCTTGTAGGTCATGAAGGTTGCCACTACATGCCCCGAAGTCACAGTTTGAATCAATACGAGAAACAATGCTCAAATTATCCGACAAATGAAAATAGCGCAAATTTTTCGCGTTCTAGCCATACATATCCAGAGCATTTAAGTCTGAAACATAGCTGTAGTTTAGGTCAGGGCGTTTCAGACAGGAATTACTTGACTGTAAACGCACGATCGAGCAGCCTTAACCAGGAACTTATCGCGACGGTAGATTCAATCCGTGGTATCATTCAAGATGTACGTAGTAAACTTTCAAATTCGACTCCAAAAGATTCTTGGTCAAACCTTCCACTGCTAGCGAATTCTTCTGCACATCACAATCAGCTACCTTATGCAGTACCCAGTAATGTAGCAAACAGAAAAGAGGAAAGGAAAGATATCTTTGTTCCGAACAGACGAAGATCGTCTATATTCTCTAAAACGACAAAACCTCAATCTCAAAACAACATTGATAAGAATGAAGTGAAGAAAATAGGGAACGTTGGCTGGTTGGAAGCAGATTTGAAAAATTTAGATAATCATAGCGCTAGCGGGTCCGAAAGCGACGGCTCAAGTCCCGGATTCTATGAGGCAGGAACTTGTCAAAACTTCAAGAATGAAGAGAAAGCGAGAAAGGATTCTTTAAAATTGAGAAGTGAAGTTATAGGAAGCGCACCTACTAACTCGGAGCAATATATTAACAGAGGAGTTATTAACGAGCCCAGCATGGCAGTAAAACCTAGATCTGACAGCATCAGTAAGAATAACCATGCTGCTCTTTTTTCAAAATGCTATACTCAAACCAGTAAAAGTATTAATAGGAAAATTGAGAATGTAATCGGGAGTTGCATTGTGAACAGTTCCTCTCCTGCAATCACAACAACCGTTTCCTTACCCAGTGAACCTTCAGTTACCCCCGCCACCACTATCATTCCTAGCACATCCACAAACAGCAATCCAAACGCGACAGATAGCTGCACTGAGCCTGGCACACTTACAGATATAAAGACAACTACATCAGAAGCGCAAAGCACAGACCCTAGAAACGATAATGCTAGTACACCCATCACAAACCCTACCTTGAAACCTAATACATCAACTACAAATGAAGCTAATAATGATAAAGCGAGTTTCGAGCCGAGTGCATCCGCAATTAGCGGTGCTAAAGAAACCAGTGTATCGTCAGCTAAGAGCACAGCAGCCGTCACCAGCAGTAATGGCACTACCGAAACTTCCACCAATGATGGTGTTGATAATGTTGTTGTTGAGAATAAAAATCCTAGTAGTGATGCTGCTGTTGATTGTAGCCCTGATCATGGTAATTGTAGTGAGTACACCCTTCGACATCCAAAACGGACCCTGGGAACAAGGAGCCTCTCATCTGAAACTGCTCCCGAAGAGAAAGCGGGTGAGTGAAAGCAAACTTCTTTTTATTACGATACTAATATCTCTTCATCTCATTTCAATACCATTTCTTGAACCAATTCACCCCCTCTTTCTTTTTCATTTTCGATTAGCTTCGTTATCTCTTAATTTTAACCCCCTCTATACTCTATCTATATTTCGGAATGTTTTCTTTGCCAAAAGTATACCATTTTTACAATAATTCATGGTCGTAGACAATAAATTATAAAAACCACCTTTCAAGGTAGACCTAGGAATTCAGATCATTTAGACTGCTCTGAATGCCGCATAAAATGTGGAAAACAGGAAAACATACAAAAACATTATTCCACCCAAGTATTTTCACGAACAGAAAAAGATTTCTGGCTTTCCCTATAAAAGTTTATATAAAGCTCTTTTTAGGTATGTTTTAAAGTAAATAATTTTGCTGAATGGAACAAGCCTTGAAACGACTCCAGTTATTTCCAGGAACGCTTTGTCATAATGTAGAGCAAATTTATATATTATATGATATCCTTATACGTATTTGATTTCGTCATAATGCGCTCGGACCATTGTTATATGCGATTATAATAATCAATTACTTTGATTATCTCTCTTTTTAGTCGACAGTACCTATATTGTTAATAGAATAATAATTTATTCAGGGAGCTTAAAAGGTTGTACACGTTTTACTATGTACGATAACCGTACTTGACGGTATTAAGTATAGTTAGTACTTAGGTACTTAGGAAATGCATTTAGAGTTGTTTTTGATTGCGTACGTATATATGTCTGCATTTAACTCAAACATGAAGTTGGCAGTGTTATCACGGATCAGTACTTTTGAAAAAATGTCAAATATTTAGAGTAATTTAAGTCCGAAAGGAGTAGTAGCAGTAAAATAGTATGTTCACATTCGAATGGGAAGCTAGTGTACTTTTGAAAAAATGTCAAATATTTAGAGTAATTTAAGTCCGAAAGGAGTAGTAGCAGTAAAATAGTATGTTCACATTTGAATGGGAAGCTAGATTTTCATAAATATGTTGTAGCTAGCTGTCTTGCTGGTTGTTTTCAAATGTTAGACCGAAATTGTTGCGAAAGAAAGTTTATGTCTAATGAGGCAGTAGATAAGAGATGAATTTCAGAAATATTGTATTAGATCCCAGCTTAAAGTTTAAATTCTAAAAGAAAGGTCCCGTTCGCAGTAAGAGAGTATTGATATTCCTACTTTTACTATGATGCTACTAATTTGGAATTGCAGACGGTAGTTTGAGTGATACGGCAGTCAATTTGACAATGCCTGGTAGTTTAGAACGGTCACGAGGTCACCGAGTGGGAGGAGGTGCTCAACGACTTTCAGTCTCACCAAACATGTCCGGTTTGAATAAAAAGTCAAGTTCCACATCCCAGCTGTCCGCAACTGGTATGACCTTTCATTCTTTGCATTTTTCTGGCCTCTCTTAAACTCACTTTATTTCTATAGCTGTGTACTTTCTTTACTACTAACCAAAGCGATTCTCTCACCAACACTACCGCATTCACCACGTAAAATTGTACGTTTCTTCAGCGTTGAAGCCATCGCTAATTTTATTTCTATCTTAGAGGAAAAGAAAATAGTCTTAGTTTCATTTTCTTTTCCCTTCTCATCTCTTCACACTTACAAGTTTTCCCTTTGTATGTACACCATCAATTTCATTTAATCATAGCAGCTACCATTTCTTAACAAATCTTATTCACATTATTTCTTATTTCCTCTCTATTGGTCATGCAAATGATCTTTTCTAATTAAGTTAATTTAGGCATCATCCAACTTACAACTCACTTCGAGTATAACAATTTGTAATCCACCCAAAGATACTTCCAAAAATACGTCTCTCTTTATTAAATAACTTTCATTAATCCAGTTTTGCTGCTTTGCAAGATTTTCCAAATTTTTGTCCTTATTTGCCTTTTAGATTTCTCTTTACAACATAGATTACCGCATTAATATTTAGTTAGCCAACTCATACCACACATTCTTTTCACCTCCCATCTTTAAAAAATTTTGGTCAAAAGTTATTTTTTTAATATTGCCTGTTTGAAGTGCGAAGCCTATTCACTGCACTCAAATAGTTGATCAATTATTTTCCCCTAGAAATCGAATTAAGTAAAAGTATCGATTTATTTGAAGCCAAATAATTAGAAAGAAACGAGCCCAGAGCGAAATTCGTGCAGCCATAAAAAGCAATATAGGGAAAGCAGAAAACTAACCAAAAGTGGTCTAATCATTTCTGGCAAATATGTAACGTTGAAGCAAGCAAGGAAAAAGTCGTATGCTCTTCCTCTAAGTTTTCTAACATAATTAATTTTTAAGTAGCGCTTGAAAATAATTCTTTTTCTACGAAAAAAAATTTACGGACTAGTCTCATGTGACTCATCATAATCATTAACCATTACTTAAAATAGTAGAGCATTAGGATATCTAGAACATTAATGTTTCTCTAATTGTTCCGCTAAGTCCTCACAAAAACTACCAAATAAAACTCTCCATTAAGCTATTAGTGTTATAGCTCTAACCATTTCAATTTGATGAATTGACAAGTTGTCTTCAAGTCCGTAATTTGTTGAGTAAGATTTCATGTTTTTGAGAGAAAACGGAGCAAAGAATACCTTGTCTTATGTGTTGTGGAGAAAGCAGCAACGTTATCTACAATCATTGTTGCCTCGTGTATGAGATTGTGTGAAAAAAATGGTTTGTATGTGAAACTTTATGTTTAGGACGAAAGAGACGCTTAGGTTTTGGTCGTAGCAAAGGTGGACTAGGAATCCATCGGAGTGAAGAAGTATTGCCAGACGATCTTAGGCTGGCTGTGAGCCAACCCGGATCATCAGTTTCATCGGAAGATATGTCCGGCTCTCAAGACACTTCCGACAGGTATATCAGAAGAAAACATAAAGTCGATTTTTTTTGTTTTACCACGAGCAGAGGATAAGGGAGTAAGTAGGAAATTTTCGCAGAAACAAATCTCATTTTTACATTGTTTACCCATTACTTTCTCGTTATTTTTTTTTAGCATCATCATGTCAGACATTACATTCATCTCATCATACAACCATCCAATTAATGTTGAGATGAAATGTGTGTCTCACAGACAAAAGTACTTTTCAATTTATCTTCTTCTTAAAAAAGCAATTTAATGATCGATTTCCTGACAAATCAACCATTCTTCTGCCATTCTGCCTTCCAAATTGGATGATGCTCCATGGATGATTTAACGTTTCTCTGAAGAAATTTGATCTTCGTGTCAGAAATTATTCTTATAAAATTAAAAGTAAATAAGAATATTAGGGATGAACGCGCCTTTTGCCCATGGCTTTCTCCTGCAAGTCTAAAGCCGTTTTGCTTTCTTCGTTTTTTGGTCTCTAAGAAATATCACGTAATCCACCATCATCAAAGGGGGTAGTTATCCGGCGTGTTTTGCTAATTCTTTTCTCTGTGAAAAAAGGATACCTTGAAAATTGTCCAAGTATGTTTGAAGGTGAAGGATTTACCCCAAGTTTTGGCCCATGTGGCAGATCTACAATAAATTTCATATTATTATATTATTTTGTATGATACGGTACGTAGGCGTAGTATAAAGTTATGTACATCACGTAGAAATTGCGACTTTTTATGCACAACGTCTGATGCCATGAAGGAACGACGGTGGAATATGTATAACGTAACCAAATAACGGTATACAACTTACCTACATTTAAAAGTATGTATTATGTATTTGAACTTGGGACTTTTCTTTGTGTTGCATTTACAACACATATCGCGTGACTGACTTTTACTATTCACTAGCTCTAAATATTCTACATTACAACTCACTTTTAGAAATATCGCATCGCGTATCGAATGTACTTTTTCGCTTTCGCGTAGTAGTTTCGTTATTTCTCTCTCCTTTCATGGAAGCAAAATCTCGCGGACAGGAAATTCTTGGAGATAAGTGTCTAATGCAAAAGTGTAGTTCACTCTAGGTCTGTAATTTCTAAGGTTTAATGAGAGGCCCCGGGCAGAGGTAGAGAGACATTTCAGATAATGTCCATAAAAATGCATAGCTCTTACTTAATTGTTTTCAGTGATTTTCTCGCTTACAATACGTATGCAACTTTTAGCGCAAAAAATTTCATTTGTTTCACGTACCGTTCGTAAAAACAATGTTTGTGCAGCTAGTGCTGGCTAATGCTAATTTTTGCTCATGTGTGTCATATTTCTAGAAGCTATATAAGTGTTAGTTGGTTGGTGTGTTCCACAGATATTCAGTTTTCGGAACTCAAGGTTCCAGTTGATAAGAGAAAAAACGTTTGATTCAATTCCCAAGAAGCATTTTGCGAGTTACAGAAGCAGCAGCAGCCACAACAAAAACTTTCTTTTCAGAGTGCATAACAATAAATTGCTCAGAGTTTCCTTCGTTTTCATAAAAGGAACAAGTTTTCAGAGTTTACTGAGCCCATTTTAAGATTGTTTTCGTGCTTGCACAGTGCAACCCGCTTTCGATACAGCCCGATTTATCTCTGTTTATTCTTAACTTCTCTATTCACTTTCTCTCTACTTCCATTCTCTCTTTCTCTTTTTTGTTCGTTCTCCTTTGTTTCATAACTCATACTCTCACAAAATTTTATTCTGTTTCGCTGAAAAATAATCATTTCATTCGATTCTGTTTAACCCCAATTTCCAAAAATTAATCTTTATTTCATTGCTTTCACTTACTAAATACATCCATTTCAATTTCATCTTGCTCTTTCCAATTCCGACTTACATTTCAAACAAGTTTTGAAAAAAAGAGTTTAATAGTGACAGTTGTCGAATCTGCTCTTCTATCTATATATCGGCATATAGATGGTGGCTCTTCTCCGAGACGTTTGGTGAAACAAGCCTCAAAGGAGTCGACCGACGGAAGTGTAAACTCCATGTCTTCAGAAGGATCAACGTGAGAGATTTTCCACCCTGCATTAAGTGTCTCAATTCAAAACATTTTTTTATTTTCCAATTAGCTAATTTATAGAAGAATATAGGTTAACTGCTTAAACAATTAGTACCTACTTAGATCGAAGTAAATTTGTTTTGAGCTCATAGTTGTGTTGTGTGTCAGCATGGAAGTCTGAATTGCATGCATGAAAGACATCGCACAGAAATATATTATGTATGTCGTATCACATCACCAAAAGAAAGTTTTTTTGCACGAAGTCATAAAATATTGATGGGGAAAGTTTTTATGGAAAAGTCATTGTCTTGACTTTACTATCAAATTACCTTAAGAGATAAACGTCAAAAAATTGATTTTGCCTGATTTTATACGGACACATTTAAGCTGCACTGTCTCAAGATCATAATACATATAGGTCTCTCGTCGTTTCATTTTCACCTGCAAGTTTCCTGTTCTGCCTTTGTCTTTTGTAAGTAAATTGAATAGAATCCTGATCCAACAGAAAACAAAGTTTCTTTATACGTCTGTCTGATCTATTTGTTGGATGTGATGTTTGTACTATATAATACTTATGGACTGGTTTTGATGTAAAAATACTCAAGCTCAACTAGACTGAGAGACGACAAAAATTATGAATAATTTTTAGAGATCACCTTCTTCGTGAGTGAATGTGCTTAAATCCGATTCTGACTCTGTCATGTGTCGTGTGGCTTATCGCAACAGTTTTTACGGACTATTGTTGGCACACGGTAAACTTTTACATATCTCGATGGTTTTTCTTTTTCTTGCTTTTGTTGGAATGACACAACTCGACGAGATATTTTCCTGGAAAAGATGGACAGATAAAAAATGTGACCTATATCGTATGAATTTTGAATGATCTTTATGACGCATTTCCAGTATCTTTTGTTTTGATCAAACTTCTATTTTTGTATTTCTCTCTCCAACACTTTCACCGCCATTATATTATAAAGTGATCACTGAGAAACCCCTTCTTCAATTTACTTCACTGTTTGAGACCGGATGATGATGATTGATTATCTGATATGTCTGCTATCGTGTACACCTCTCTGTAAATATATATTATCTTGTATGCATCATACCTATAAGTACTGTTTTATCTTTAAATTCGAAAACTTCGGGACATCATACGTTGTCAACTGCGAAAGTTTTCCTCTGTCACTCTACTCCCCTGTTCCCTGAATTCGGTGAATCGAACTCATGTCTGAGCCTGTTCAGATCAACATACTTTTATGTCGCGAAAGTATATTATTTATTTACATTAGTTGAAAACGCTTTTTACTGTGACTTTTTGACATTCTCAGCTTTCACTTTGGCTTCACTTTCTCATTTTTACAATTTCGCCAGAGAGGCGGCTCATGACATGTGGAGAAAACTGAACTAGTCGAAGGGAAAGCTGAGTATGGAAATAATATTTTCTGGTTTTGTTAAGCTAAAAAGGAATTTTATTTCATTTTTACGAAGAAGCTACATTGCTCATGATTGAGTTCTATAGAGTTTCGACTTGAATGTGTAAGATGAATCGAACTAATATTAGTTTTTTAATTATGCTAACAACGTCACGGTGCAGCTGGCTGCCGCGACTTTCAGGAGCTGGTGACAGCGGTCACATAACTGATTTCATCGAAGGTTTGGGACCTGGTCAGCTAGTTGGAAGACAAGTATTAGCCTCACCAAGTCTTGGTGAGATTCAGCTCAGTCTCTGTGATCGAAGGGGGAATCTCGAGGTGGAGGTCATAAGAGCCAGGGGTCTTCAGGCGAAGCCTGGATCTAAGGTAATGACAAAATATGTTTAATTATGTGAAGATGCAGAGGAGGATCATTTGAGTTGATTTATAATTTCTCTGTCGTAAATATAGATGACGCCTGCGCCTTACGTGAAAGTATACTTGGTGAAGGGAAAGAAATGTGTTGCCAAAGCGAAAACAGGGATTGCCAGACGTACTTTAGATCCTTTGTATCAGCAACAACTAACTTTTAGGGAAAAATATCAAGGATGTATTTTGCAGGTATGTGCTGCAATGCAAATGAATCTGGGCGAAACAGCTTTGAACATTTTATTTTGGCTGTTTCAAGGTTACCGTCTGGGGAGATTACGGAAGAATCGAGGGAAGAAAAGTATTTATGGGTGTAGCGCAAATCATGTTGGACGATCTAGACTTATCAAATATAGTTATAGGGTGGTATAAACTCTTTGGAACTTCCTCTTTGGTAAGTTTCTATTCTTTCCATTGAAATATTCAATATGTGTTCTCAACCTGACTTTTAAATACTTACTATAGTTGTAGTAAAAATTTATTCGGTTTCAGGTTTGAGACTAGCTTTGAACATCCCTGATAAGGAATATATACTTATCATCATCATCATCGGTCATCTACTACTGGCTGGCGGCCATTTAAAAGTCATAATGTATTCCTAAATGCTACATATTATATGTTACTGTACGGGAAAGGAGAGCAGAAATGCAGTAAAAATGCCGCGTGCATAAATTGTTATGCTAAATTATTACGTAACGACTTGTTCGACGGGGCTTATGCAAGAGTCGCAAGAGAAAACCCAACAGACAACGGATTCGACAGAGAACGTCTTCATATTAACGTACATGTTTGAAAAAAATCAATTTCGCGATAAAACTCTTGTTTAAAGACTATGTATTATATGAACTGAAAAAAATCTCATCATCTCTCAACAAGTGGTCCAAGCGACATTATATGTACGTATGTATTCATTATACAGATTTATTACTAAATACTACTATGTGAAGAACTATTCGGATCAGATTACCTTTAATTTTTTAAAAAGAAATTTACCTAGCTATAACTTCTATGTCAAAATCAATCAAGAGCAGAATGACATCTATATAATATACTTATTATGTAAACGCATTTTTGGAACAAGCTTTTAAAAGACTTATAGAATCCTACCATTCCCCGTTAAACTCTTCAATAAGAAAAAATATATATAGCTTCTAGACATTAAGATTCTTTTTTTTTCAAGAAAGAACCACCGTTCCACTCGATACGAAAGAATATATTATGCCTCCTGCGTACGGACATCATCTCAGATTTCACCTTCTGCAAACATGCTGTTCTTAGAGGAAGAATTTTCTACGCTGTTCAATCACACTTTCCCTTACAATGGTTACAGTAACAACACGAGTTTGAACGTAATCTAACAAAGCTACTACTACATTTCAACTCTTCGCACGCAACTGCAATCATGCAGATTTTCCAGTCTCCTATCGTCGCTCGCTATCATCATCATCTTGAACAAAGTAGTCGACCCGTCAACAGAAAAATGCACTTATCATCCTGGTTTTAGTGAAAGCTACACATAATATGGTTGCAATATTGAAATTCAAATTAGGTAATTGATTTGAAGAAAATCTAAACGTCCTGAGAAAGTAATCTAGAATATCTCTTTTTTCTAACTCAACTGTCAAAGTTGGTGCGGCTTTTAGTGTGTATGTCATTTCTTAAAGGGAAGTAGTTAGTCATCATTCTTCAAGTTGATGTGCAACAACTCAACTCGTCTTTATGTTTCTACCTTATTGCTTCAGCCTTTACAGCGTTAATAACGACATTCACGTTTTTTCCACGGCCAAATCATAGTTTCTCGGTTATGCATCTACACCTATAATATCTTCATCACCTTCATTTGATGTGATGAGAACTCCACACAGCACAGGTATTTTCTTGAATGTCATGCTGGTTTCAGGCATGTCTTTTCTTTCGAAGTACTTTTTGATGCGCTTCAATATTTCATTGTCTTTGCTGATCATGCAACATGCAACCTTTGAATGAATCTAAAATAACTAACGTCTAAAATAATTAATCGCGCTACAAAGTCGCTTAATCGAGAACCATTTTCATATAATATATTGTGTATTATACTTACTTAAACATTTTGATAATCCATTTGCATAGGTTTTAAAACAGTTTTAAGTTAGATACAATTACCATAATAGAATATTACTATGGACTTCGCAAAAGGCAAACTCAAATTTAATATTCACTGAAATCGTCAATTTTTGTAATTAACTAATAAGTAACTCTCCAGTCAGCTTTTCGGAAGATGTTTGCCAAGTCATTCTAGAGAATACACATAGATGGAAATACATGACACTAAACTGACCAAATTTTATTTGTGATCTCTGTAAATATATACTACCAAACAAACTTTTATCGTTAAATTTGCTATGATTGTTCTTAACAATCGATTACCCATTCATCCGCTACATTCATTCATTTATTTGTGATCTCTGTAAATATATACTACCAAACAAACTTTTATCGTTAAATTTGCTATGATTGTTCTTAACAATCGATTACCCATTCATCCGCTACATTCATTCATGGATGATGTCGAGTGAATTTCATTGCTCTCACGGTGTACTTTTTGTACTAGCGAATACCTTACTTTGCTCTGTTTCGCGTGCTGAATTCTAATATAACTGCCCTAATATCGCTGCGTGTTATGATTATGATTAGCTACTTTTTAAAAATTTCGCTATGTACCTTATTAGTTATAAGTGCTAATTTAGTGAGTGCTCAGTGATGATGGCCAGTTGTGTGCATGTGGATATGTTAATGATATGGATAACAATTAAGCATTTCTAATTGAGTTGAAAGCATAACTAAGTAGATACCTTTGTAGTTTATGTGTTTGTTTGAAGTTTGTAATTCAGAATTAAGGTGTTCCAGAAAATCTTAATATGAGTTGTAGGTCATCCTATTTTGTATTAGGCAATGTACATAATATGTTGCAAGTGTCAAAGATCTGTTTTTGGCACAATTTCTGATGTTTTAAAACTTTTAGAATCTTTTTCTGTTTTACTTTGCTTGCACTCTCAGTTGCTGTTCTCAATCGATCGGTAACACGTTTGCGAAAGAACCAGAGGACAGAGATGATCGAGCGAAGGACGAACTCTAGAAACTCTAGAAAACACGGAATATATAGGAGCATTTACTCGTAGTTTAGTTTGACAAAGTCCTTTTGCGGAAGGTGAAGTAGAGATTAGAAGACATTTTTAGTTTAGATGGGTTTGCACACACGTAAAGTAGAGCAACTTGCTGTAGATCTCCTCATCCTCCTCGAGGATCCAAAACGGGTAAACCTTTGTTCAGGGAATGATTCCGAAGACACGGATAGGAAAAGGACTAGCATGATTCACGAGTCCTGCTTAAACGCCACCGCGGCTAATATATAGGTTTCTCAGTCGAGTTGGAGTCATCGTGGAAAGTTGAACGGCTCCTTTCAAATCATTGCATAGGTAATCGAAGAAAACGTAGAGAAAATCATAATTGATCGGCATTTATCTGTGAATACGTTTTGCACAGAAAGTCTTACAGGAATTTGTGAGTCATAAATTACAACTTTTAACAAACATCATTCTGAACATCTCAACCCTTTAATCAATTCCTGTTAACAAAATATTTGATCGCATGAGAAAGTTTGAAAAAATTCATTTTGTAAGGTTGACAAGCGTAGGAAATTCAAGATCCAATATCCGTTAAGATATAACATACAAAGAAAAAAGACGCATTACTACATTTTTCATGTTTTTTGGTAATATGAAAAGGGAAATAATTTAGGAGCCCGGCCCCTAGGCAAAACATTGAATGAATCTATTATGATTATGACATAATATCGGACGACATATATTGAAAAGGATATTTTAAAAAATATACACATATTCTAGCATAAATGAATCGGCTGTTAATTTTAAACTACATAGATATTAGAAATATGATTTAGAGAAATAAATTCCAAGCTTAAGTGACAAAGAAGAATAGAAAAAAGAGTAATTTAAATTAATCAGATTGCATAATTTTGAAAACTTTAGATTAAGTAGGCGGTGGAAAAAACAAATTGATTCGCATTGTATAACCTTGCCCTTGAACAATTAATATTGTCATGTTAAGAAAATATATACCAACTGAAAGTATTGTCTTCGCATATTATGCAACTCTTTAAGAATAATCATCATCGATAATTTTGAATCATCA